>PVIC010048710.1:0-13414 GCA_004025085.1 Thryonomys swinderianus
AAAGAAAGAAAGAAAGAAAGAAAGAAAGAAAGAAAGAAAGAAAGAAAAAGAAAGGAAGGAAGAAAGGAAGAAAGAAAGGAAGAGAAAGAGAAAAAGAGGCATAAGGTTCAATGGAATTGAATTGTGTGTGCAGAAACAACTCCAAACACACTCAACCACTTTGTCTTGCACAAAGAGGCCAAATAAGTTCACTGGAAGAAAGGCAACCTGTTTAACAATGGTCCTGGAAAAACTGGCTTTCCACATCCAAAGACTAAAACTAGACCCATGTCTCTCATCATGCACTAACATATCAAAATGGATGAATGATGTAAATATTAAAACACAAACACTAAATGTACTAGAAGAGAGAGTAGGTGCAACACTTGAAGATAGAGATATAGCAAAAGACTTCATGTGCAAAACCCTAATCATGGGAAATATTGCAAATAATAAAATGGGTTTTTTTTTACAGTAAGAGAAAGCAACAACAGAGAAAAGAAACCTCTAACAGAGTGAGAAAAAAAGTTGCCAGCTGTTTCTCAGACAGAAGACTGACATCTATAATGATAAAGAACTGAAAAAAGTCAACTCCCAATTGCAGACTCAATTTAAAAATATGCATTTGAGATACACTTCTCAGATGAAGAAGCACAAAGGACAAAGAAATATATATAAAAAAAGTGTTCCGCATCACTGGTCATTCAAGAGATGCAAATTAAAACAACCCTGAGGGCCGGAGGGTTAGCTCAGTGGTTCCGGCGCCTGCCTTGCAAGCGCAAGGACCTGAGTTCGATCCCCGGTTACCACATATAATGCTGGGCGTGGTGGCTCACGCCTGTCATCCCAGCACTCGGGAGGCAGAGACGGGAGGATTGCTGAGTTTGCGGCGGCTTGCTTGGGCACCATGGTGAGCTCAGGGCCAGCCTGAACTACAAAGCGAGACCCTGTCTCCAAAAAAAAAGCAAAAAAAAAAAAAAAAAACAAAAAAACAAAAAACAACCCTGAGATTCCATCTTATTCTAGAAACAATGGCTACTGTGAATAAATTAATCAATAACAAATGCTGGTGGAACTGTGTAGAAAAAGGGACTCTTCTCCACTGTGTATGAATGTAAATTGCTGCAATGCTTATGGATATCATTGTAGATACCCCCCCCAAATTAGGACTAGCATTTCTATTTGACTCAGCTTGACATCTTCCTAAAATAATTAAAAGCATCATACCACGGTGATAGATGCATACATTTTTATAACAGCAGTTTGTAAATAGCTATATCTTTGAAACAACCTAAATGTTCATCAACCAATGAGTGGACAAAGATTTTTTTTATACACAGCGGGATACTACTCAGCCATAAGCAAGGATAAAATGGGGACATGTATAGCTAAATGTATGTACGTAGAGATCATCCTGTTAAGTGAAGTATATCAGGCACACACATGTAAATATTGCATTGTCTGGTGTAATTGAAAGTATAAGTAAGACCAAATGTATAATATATACTGTGAAATAGGAACATACTGTTCAAATGTGAGGGACACAGTGAGAGGGGAGAGGGAAAGGAAGGAAGAGTAAAGAAAAAGGGAAAAGGAAAATAAAAATAGAAACAAAGTTTGTCTAAGAAGGGGAAGAAAGTAGAAGAGAGTGGAGGGGAATGGGAAAATATGAATAACTAATAAAATTCATTGGAAATGACAAAAAGATAAATGATGAAAAATGAGTACTTCATAAGCATCCATAAATTAAGATATCTAATGAATTAATAAATGTTACAAAGGTACCGAATTCACAATGAAGTATTTACAGCACAACTGTCAGATTGTACTAGGTTAAAAGTAAAAATGTCTAATGATACCAAGTGTTGGTAAGCCTGTGAAACAGTAAGAATTTCATTTACTGCTAGGAAGAATGTAAGTTAGTAAAATAACTTCAGTAAACAATTTTGTGTTATCTTCTATAGCTAATGATATCCATATTATTTAATTTAACATTTCTATAAATTTACCAAACAGAAATATATGCTATGTATAAAAGATACATGTATAAGAATGATTATAGAAGCATTCAATATGGTCTTTAATTTGGAAATTAAAGCATTGAGCTATGTTCTATAAGCCACACATTTTCTTTTACTATTTCTACGGGGATTCAGTTCATGAGTATCAAAGTGCTTGCGGATATGTACATGGACTGGCTAACTACAGATTTATTCCAAGTCATTCCCTTGCAATGGATTTTAGTAAGTTACTAGTACGGGTGTCCCAAACTTGAGATTTTCTTTTTAACCAAAATTACGGTGCCACTTTCTGTGTACGTAAGCAAGTGGATATAAAATTACATTTACTTTATATCAAAAAGTAACATCCATAGATATTCATTAATAGTTATCAAATGCACTAAGAACCCTAGAAACTAGCTTCAATTTAAACTGGTTATTTTACATAAAATGTATTTTTTACATATTAAATGTTTAATTATTTTGATTTTATGTTATGTGTAAGAGCTAAATATAGTTACATTTCTACAAAGTAATGTTTCAGGCATTTTAAATGCTATCATTTCCTCAGATCTTGAAATTTTAAGAAGTTTACAAATTTAAATCATTGTAACACAAAGTGGTTTAAAATCTATTAACTAACAAAATTTAAATCATTGTAACACAAAGTGGTTTAAAATCTATTAACTAACAAAATCTATTAACTAACAAAACTAACAAAATTGGCACTAAGACCATATTACATAACCCAGATAGCCTATAATACTTACTATGTCATTCTTTACAGAAAAGTTTGCTGACTTCCTACATTAGATAGATTTTCAGAGGAATTCTAGAAGTTGCTTACTTACAAGACCTCAAAATTTTAAATGTATTTTATGCGTTGGAGATATTAGGACCTTCTTTACATAACCACCAAGCTATGTGCAATTTATAAGAATGAAGTGTTTAACACTATTGAACATTAAATAGCTAAACTTTTCACAAACTCTCATAAAACCTTCTGCTTTTGAAGAATAAAGCATCAGTGCTTATGTCAGTACTCCGCTATGAAATAGACTTAATATTAATGAGCAATGTGGTGACTGAGTGGCATGGGTATCCACGCTGGAATGGCAGACACACACCACCTCACTAAACCCGCACTAATGCTTTAAATCCCAGAGGTACATTGGAGTTTAATTGTGCACTGCAGCTTTGTTCTCTCCAGCTTCCTTGTGATACGGCACGTGCCCAAATCCAAAGCAAATCTTTTCTGGACTCTCCAATGTTACGTGATTCTAATGGGTTTTTCCTTTGTGCACCTATTTCTGCTCTAAGTGTACTGGGGATTACCTCCATCAGCACTGCCCACCACTACCTCTAATGGTTCAAAGGCATTTTTTCCAGCTGTCATATTTACATAGAAAGTCAACAGACTCTCACTAGAATGATCCTATGATCTTATACATATTTCATACAATAGATTGTCATGTATTACATACATTGGTAATTTCTCAAAATTTAATTCAGAATTCAATTTATAGAAAAAAGTTTGCAAAACTAAAGTGGATTCAGCTTATTTAAATAATATACACACCTATAATATTTCCATATTAATCCTATTGAAGAATGCTGTGCTCCCACATCACCATCTGAAGAAATTTCTGCCCATTTAAGTTTGTGAAAGCATTTGAATTCTCTCACCAGAGATCTAGTATCTAAATTCATGTGACCTTTGATGTATCTGACTTTCTTTTTTTTTTTTGAGACAGGGTCTCACTTTATAGTTCAGGCTGGCCCTGAGCTCACTATGGTGCCCAGGCAAGCCGCCGCGAACTCAGCAATCCTCCTGTCTCTGCCTCCCGAGTGCTGTGATGTATCTGACTTTCTTAAATAACTATTTCTAATTTGTATTTTTCATGCTGCCAATAGTTTTGAAGTTTGGTTATTCTATGGTTACACAGAAAACCATCCTCGATTTAAGCAGAAATAAAAGTCCAATAGCTTCATTTTTTTTCAGTGTCAGAAATTTGGTAATGCTCAGGGGAAGTGGCTGTCTCTGCTGTGGAATGATACCTGAGGTGACTCAGATAAGATAAATGGCTAAAGTGTTTAGAAATAAACAAAATGATTCTAATGAGGCAACTGGCTGGAATTTCTACAATGGATTTTCCACATTTGTGTCTGACATTGGTATTGCTGTGGCTGGAGCAGTTGGGTAGCTCTGGGCACTGTAGTTCCTTTTTATGTAGTATTCCCTCATAACTAGCTTGAATTTTCTCAAAGAATGGCAATATTACAGTAGTTAAGCTTCTTTCACACTAGGTGGTTTTCTGAGCTGTGCAAAGGCGCAAGGCAAAGACGACGAGCTTTCCTAGATTGAGCGTCGTGGGAACTACGTGAAGACCAGCATACCACGAGGCCAGGCCCTTTGCAGAGGCTATTTCTGGAGGGTAGCTGGTTGGCATAGTGATGCTGAAAACAACATGCTAGGGCATCTGGCGGAAATACTGTCCGTATCAGATGTCATGAGCCTGTTGTCTTAGAAACTAAACCTCTCATTTTTTTATTTTGGCTTCTTTTATATTTTTGCATTTCTGTATTTTATTTTTTATAATGATATCTATATTTATGTCATAATTGCCATCAACTACTAACCATGCTGTATGACTATTTTTGGTTTTTGCTATTTTCTGAGCGTAAATTTAAATGAATTATAATTTAATTGTTTTCTAAAGGATGATCTGAAAAATGATTTGTACATTTATTTTTCGTGTGTACATGACTAATAAATTTGTAACTGCTCACTCTTAATTCAGCAGAATCTTCCAACCAAAAGTGCATTGTTTTAGTTTTAACTATGCATATTATTTAAAAAATCTGCTTACTGCCAAATAATAGCTCAGTAAGTCCATATTTAAATGTCAATATCATTTCCAAAGTGTTTAAATGTCTACAAAGGCAGATAGCATCTGGCTTTACAGAAATTGACATTGATTTTGGATGTGCAAGAGCCCTCTTTAGAAATATCATAGGAGCAACGTGGCTGCAGGCTGAAGCAGGTTTGAGCACAGTTACGCCTGTCCACAGAACCCTAGAATCGTTCACAACTCAAGATAAAGTTAATGTGGCTTCATGAGAGAGCTGAAACAATACACTTCTGAATTATGTACATTATGTACTTATTGAGATCTGAAACCCTGTACTTTTCTCCTTATCATTTCCAGAGACGTGTCACATTTCACCTACCAGAAGGCTCTCAGGAAAGCAGCAGTGATGGTGGAATGGGAGACCATAACACAAGCACTATATCCCACGTTCTCCCCTTCTCCTACCCTCAGGAGGTGTACTTTGACCATATTGCACCCAACAACCGCACTGAAGGGGATGGAAATTCTGATCCAGAATCCAGTAAGTGATATTTCTCTAAGTACTCAGTATAAACAGGTTTATTACATGCTCAAGCAAAACTATTGTAGCCATCGTAATATAGATCAGTTCAATGTTATTACAAATAGTATCATGTTCTCATAAAGCAAACTTACAGAATTAGATGGGTAGTATTTCTACTGAAGCTGGTAATATTTGGAATGTGACTCAGCCACCTTGTCTTTGAGAAAGGGCCCAAACGCTTTCTGGAAAAAAAGATAGCTTCTTTAATAAAATGGTTTTTGGAAAACTGGCTTTCCACATGGCAAAGATTAAATCTAAACTCATATATCTCACCATGTAGCAAACTAAACTCAGAATGGATCAAAAATCTAAATATTAAAACAAACAGATCTGTTCAAAGATAGAACAGGTACAACTCCATAGGCAAAGACTTAGAACAAAACCCCAGTCACACTAGAAATATGACAAGGAGTTAACAAATGGGATCTCTGTTCATTAAAAAGCTTTTGCACAGCAAGAGAAACCACCAACTGAGTGAAAAGATCCCACGGAGTGGGAATAAATTTTTACTAGCTTTTCCTCAGACATAACCTAGACTATAGGAAGAACTCAAAAACGCAGGCCCCCAGTTTTAAATGCCCAATCCAAAAATGTGTATTTGAAATAAATAGATATTTATCAGATGAAGAAGAGCAAATGGCAAATAAATACATGAAAAAAATTAAACATTACTAACAATTTGAAAGATGCAAATTAAAAGGACACTGAGATTTTATTTTACTCCAGAAACAATGACTCTTTTCAAGAAGCACACCAAAAACAAGTTCTATTGGAGCGGGTTATAAAAGGGACCCTTTATGGCTGGCGAGACCGTAGACTGGTGAAACCACTGTGGAAATCAGTGTGGAGAAATCAAAACCTAGAGGTTCCATTTGACCCATGTAAACTTGTCTTGGTGTCCTCTCAAAAGCAGTAAAAGCATCATTCCATAGCACTGTATGTACACGTGTAATTACAGAACTATAATTTCTAATAGATAAATTTTGAAACAGCCTAAATGCACATCAACAGACGAATTGATGACCGAAGACATGGGTTTTTTTTTTTTTCCACAGATGAGTACTACTTCGCTAAAAAGCAGGATAAACGAAATATTTTAGGTAAATTCCTGTACCCTGAGATCATACTCTTAATTGAAATAAATCTCACACACGTTTAAATGTTACATTGTCTCCCTGGTGTGCAAAATCAAAAGTATAAATACGGACCAAAAATGTATAATATATATTGGGACACAGGAAGACAATCTTCAAATGGCAAGGGAACCAGAGGGGGGAGAGGGGAAAGAAAGGAAAGGAAAAGAAAGAGAATAGAAGGAAAAATAGAAATAAAAACTTCTGTAAATATGGAGAAGAGGGGTTGAAGGGACAGAAGACTGAGCAAAATAATCAAGATAATTCTGAATAGGTACAAACTCCCTAGGATGAATGTAATCATTATGAATATCTAAAATGTAGCAAATTTTTAAAAAATTGTATCTAAAATAAAACATTATTTGAATTGTGTTAGCACCACTACTATACATGGAATTCATTACAAAATTTATATTATTTTAGTAATAAATATTCTCCATTTACACACACATATATGTATAAACACATACTGACCATTTCATTCCATGCAATTAACATATATATATAAATTTTATCTAATTTATATGCATGTTATAGTCTTTATTTCCAATTATAAATAAGAATCATTGGCAATTATTTTCTTTCTGAAGAACTAAATGATCCCAACTCCAATGTAAGAAATCTGTTCGAAGTCACAGACAAAAGACACAAATGCTATGTTCTGTAAATCCCAAAGATGCTGATTTTTTCAAAAAGATCGTGAAGTTGATATTAAATAGAGCTTCATTAAATTTATTATCTCAAATGTGTAGCAAGTATCCTTTGTTAGAATTTTGAGAATTATGTAATTTGATAAGGAATCTATATCTTCAATTAGTAAAATTCCATGAAGTTATAATTTGATTATGCATGAGTTATGTGCATAAAATAGTTTAGAGATGAAACAGTATGTCATGTAAGTGCTAGAGTATTCACAAATTTACAAAATATAAATAGAAACTGGCATAAACACTAAATAAATTAACAAAGTAGTTTTTAAAAGGCTATTTTGAACATTGTGGATTATATGGAAACAGAATTTAAGTACATCTTGTCTTCAGAGAAAATGGCTTTCACTTAAGTGTATATTAATCTCTTCTTTCAAAGTCATTAACAGGTAGTGGGAATAAATAGGAAGAAGTATTTCAAAGGGTAGGGGTAACTGATTGGGGGAAATGAAAAAAAGGAAAGAAAAAATGAACACTTTTGTAAATAGAAAGGTAAAGAGGTGGAAGGGAAGGAAGAGGAATGGATAAAAACAAGTGTCCAAAATATATCACATATGCATACAAATTCCCAATGATGAATATGGTCATAGTGTCACCTAAAATATACCAACAAACTTAATGACTGCAAAAAAGTATTGTGAATGGATTGAATGAACATCAAGAAGTAACCTAAGACTAAACTAAGTAGATAGAATCAATGGTATAATAGCATAACTTTGTCTCTTTCTACAATCTATATTCTGTGTATTAAAGTTATTTCAAATTTTAAAGGCTTAGACACTTTTGAGTCACCAAATACAAAATATCAAAAGCATCTGCTGTCTCCATGTTCTTATTTAACAGTCCTTCTGAGAATTAGATTATCCTAAGAAATTATTTGCTAATGTACCTTTTATTTACATTTATTTTGTACAAAAAATACAATGCTACCTTTGTTCTTAAACACTAATCATTCCCTATTCTGGGGAAGATGGACACATTTGTGCTCCCCCAGGGAGGATGGTCACTGTCATGCTTGTCACCCCACATGGAGTGCAGAAGGGAAGCAAAATTTTGCCACATGATTCCATTTGTGAACTGAATTGTTTGCGGCAGAAGAATTCATGCACCAAGGTACTACTATATAATGATTTCTCATAGAAAAACATAATTGTATTCATTACTATAATAAACTTAGAGATAATCTCTAAGAGAAAAAAGTATAAGTAACATATACACATTATAGTAAATTATCTTTGGTATTTTCTATTCATAAATGGATCATTTGAATTGTACATTATGATACTCTTAACAGTAAATTTATAGAGGTGAGATAAAATATGAAAATAGATGAAATATATAGAGATTTTTTAATGTGTTGGAACACTAGCCATTAATGTTAAATATAGAGATGAAATAAATTCTGATTTTATGAACAAAAAAGAACTAAATTCTCTGCAGAAGACAACCCCTTTTAGGCCCTTCTCATATAAGATTGCCCAGCAGCAATTATAGAATAAGCTCAGAATAAGTATCCACATTGTGAATATTACCCTGAAATAAACTTTTAGACTGAGTGAAATTAAGATGAGTTGTAATTGATAGAAATAGAACTACCTATATCCATTAGAAAGTACAAAACATTTACAATTAAAAATAGCTACATTGACCTGAATTATATTTCTTAGTAAGAAGTTATTTTGAAAATTCAAGTGCAGAATTGCTTACAGGAACTGATTTTAATTATGCATGAATAGGCAATTTCTAGCAGCAGCGTATTAGGTGAGACACCTAAGGCTTTGTTTCTGTTTTTCATTTTAAATCTTGTTTTTACTGGGGACTAAATAGTTCTCTCCTCTAATTATTATTCACACTATTATTTTGATGTCTAAATATTTTGTTCATATTTACCAAAAAAGATAAATCGTTGGAAAATTCTAAGTAAACAAAATTTGAATTAACAAAGTTTTTTGCTTTATTTTGAGTTTAACTGGCTGTTCACTATTAGTAAGGTGTATACTATATTTTTCTTAATTATTATCTTAACAAACCTAATAGAACATTAGAAATTTTAAAAATAATTTGTTTCTACATAAGTTGGACAATATTTTTGGGACAATTTAGAAGTTTATTTTTATTCTTAACGATATTAGCAACTTATTCTCCCCCTAAAACTGACATCTTCCTCTAAAGCATATTTTTGATTAAATGTTCCCATTTTGGACAATAAGGAATTTCATCATAAGCAGAAAAAGCACAGTATTTCACTTGAAATGAAGTTCCATTTTCTTAACATGGTCTACTAGTGAGATATTAAACATATTATGTGTGTTCATGTGTGTGTATGCTTGTTTTTATTTTATTTTATTTTTGCAAAAGAGTTGATGTAGATTTCATCATGGCAAAATAATATCTTTCAGCTAATACTAGTAGGGTACTTTAATTCCCCCAAATTAAGATTTAAAACTCTGAAATCATGTACAAGAATGAGTTTTGTTGTATGTATCAGATGCTAATAAATCATTCTGTGAATTTTAAGTAAATAGCAACACAAATAGTAATATAAGCTATTGATGTAAAATTTATCCTTACACTATGGAATTAATTTCTGCAGTTCTCATCTCATAATTTGAAACGCATTATATCCTCAGTGTGATTTGTTCGGTGCTAATGCATTTTCAAAATACCACACAGTTGTAAAAATTCCTCGTAGTTTCAAAAAGAAAAAAAGAAAAAATCCAGAAAAATGACTTCCATTAATAATTCCCCCAAATTTTCCGAAACGATTTAGTCCTAACTGAATCATACAATACCCTGTTTGGTAAAAATTGCTTTCATAAGTTGTTTTGCAAGATATTTGACCTTTCTTTGTTTAATGTAAAATAAGTAAACTCCGTCTAATTATTTATTTTTCATGAGATATTAATAAAGCATCTGCTTCCTTCCGTTTTAAGGGTTTGTTAAATTTTAAACTTCAAAATTCCATTATTTTTTTGCTTTAGCCCTTGGTGTGATGGTCTCTTTATGCTATTTTATCTTCTTAGGGCCATGCTCTTTGAATTTAATTAATTTGGCAAAAATAAAATCAAGCAGAAACCCAAACCAAAACAGTGTTAATGATTGCTTCTGAAATGCTATATATATTGTAACAAATAATGTTTAGATTTTTATAAGACCTGTGAAGACGCATTAATGACCCAGTATAGCCCTGAGGAATAAAGTGATATAAATCTACTGCTGGGAATGATACCTATGTAGGTATAGTATGAATCTCAAGATTTGATAACATTGTGATACTCTTGGGACTACTTAAATGCAATAAGCTTTATCTGGCATAATGTCCATATTTACTTGCCATCAAGTAAAATAAAATTTGTGGAGATAAATATTTGAAAGTGAATTTCAACTTTAGTTTGTAAAAGATTGTTCGTGTGTCAAAATTCAGGTTGAATTTTGAGAAATAACAATATTACCGCATATATACCATTTTAAACTTTCTGAATAACCCATGAGTATGAAGCCAGTGTGTGTGTGTGTGTGTGTGTGTGTGTGTTTTCACTTATAGTGTATTGCTATTCCCTCAGTATGACTAAATTGGAGAGTGAAAGGTAAGTTCTAAATTTCTTGGCCTGCTGGAATATGATAAATTGATGCATCTTTAGATTATATCCACTTTTCTCTGAAAGTAAAATGAACTAAACAGAATGATTCTAAAAAGAGTAAAACCTGAATTCAGTTTTTTCAACCACATATGATTTAACTCTGAAAGAAAATTATCCAACAATAAAAGACAGTGTTTTCTGTATTTTTAAAAATTTAATTTAATTTATTGGTACATTATATATACACATTACAATCCACATTGAGAATTTGTACCAATATATGACATAATTTAATTTTCGTTTTCCCCCTTTCCCTACCCACCCTACAATCCTCAGCCCATACATATTTAAGCTTTGTTTCCTTTTTTTACCATCAGTTTTTTCTTTTCCCTCTTTATTCATCCCTAAAACCCATTTCCCTTTGAATATTTAGTAATTCACAATATCGATCATGCATTGTAGAACACATTTACAACTTAAGTTTCTCATTTTCTTCAGTGGAAAATTATTTCGCTTGAGATTTTAAGAACTTCTTCACGGGGTCTAGTCATTTCACACATGAAATCACTCTAACAATGTTATAACTAATCTATTTTCTAACATTTGGGCCAAAAGAAACAAATATTTATGCATAAAATTTCATTCATTTTCAAAAATTATTTGTGAGGGTTTTTAAAATTTTAATATACTATATTAATTTCTGTGATTTTCATTGTGGAGCTGCGCACGGGAGGGTGAGGTGCAGTCACACACGCATAGCAGACTCTGGGGAGGTTTCTGGAACACTTCCATTTAATGAATGCAGTGTAGGGCATTATATAGCACAAGCGGTGGGAGGGGCTTGCGGTGGTTATTGGGCATCGGTTTATGGTTGTCAGAGGAGGGGCCCGGTGTTGGGGAGGACTGGGCAAACTCTGGCTGTGGCATGGTGTTTAGCTCAACACTCACTTTGGTCTCAACTTAGTCTACCGAGGGCCAAGGGCTCTCTCAGGGCCTAGGAGCCTGGCATGTGGTGCAGTGGGCTCAGTCAGACCTGGACTTTGCCATCATCTCCTCCCCTCTGTTTAGACCTGGTGGCCTCTGCCAACCATATGGCATTTTTATGGGTCTGGTCAGAAAGGGTGACCCTCAAATTAGCCCATGAGCCCATGGACTTAACTTGGACCAGCCCATTGTGAACCCCTCCCAAATGGAGCCCAGACATTTCTAAAGGCAACCCCACTGAAGGTCTAAGTCCATTTGGGACTGTAGGGTGACAATGACAACATGAGTATCATGGAAGAAAGCCGAAGTTTGTCCAAGGGTGTGTGCAGTATTTTGAGCGAGTTGATTCACAGCGGCAGCGGTGGTGATCTGGCTGTGCAGGGTGATTGAAGCAGTGGCGGCTGTGGAGACTGCGGGAACTATGGACACAGTGATGGCGATGATGGCCGAGGCCCATAAATCATGTTTTCTGTGTGGTTGAAGCACTAGGTTAAATGAGGTCGCTGCCCAACAAGTCTTTGGTAAGGGGTGGGCACCCAGGTGCTGAAAGGCAAAATTGTTGAATTGGGGGTATAGGACACATATTATGAGTCACCACACAAGTAAGAGTTCCCAGACACTCTGGAGAAAAGCACTGGTCCCAAGAGCAGGGAAGATGGGTCAGTGGTGTCAGTCTTTAGGTCGGTAGGGCAGAGGAGAGTCAGTTGGGAGGTGAGGTAGAAAAGCAGACAGAGGAAGGAGAGACGGAAATATTTCATGAGACTCCAGGTGGATGCCACTGATGACTGCAGGGTAAACGGAGGAGTCATTGCCAAAGGGGTGAGGAAGGGACAAGTTCCAGTCGACTGTGACTAGAAGAGGTGTTTGGGGACTAGGGTTCATACGTACATGACTGTGGCTTGGGAGTTGGTGGGGAACGCAGCACACAGGAGGACCAGCAGCACTGGCCCCGGTATGGGGTGGGGTGTGCCCTGAAGGGTCAAGGTACAAGGTTGGTCACAGAGGTCCTTTATATCAGTCCAGGTGATCTTGTAGGGGTTTTGTGAGAAGTGCTGATGTTTTGGGGGCCGTTCCTGAAGGGCGAACTTCCTTATTTGGCCAATTGGTGGATTGAATGGCGATGTAGGGCTTGACATCTTTTGTAGGGAGCCCCCATCCCACAGGTTGAGCTGCTCCTAGGAGTCGCGACCCAGGCTGTGGTTGAGGTAGAGAAGGCCAGTGTCCTCCATGCGATCCATCCTTGTGAAGCGGCTTGTGACAGATGCCCTGGAGGTGTTGGCCCAGCTGGAAGCTGGGCACCTCTTTGGGCGTGTCTAGCAGGGTGGGCAGGTAGAGAAGTGGTCCAAGTACCTACTGCAGCTCCCAGTAGGCGTCCCTTGGGAAGGAGAGGCCCAGAGGGCTTCACCAAGCAGTGGCGGAAGCAGCAGGTTCCATAGCCACGTGCTGCGGGACATCACCTTTGCCATCCCCTCTGGCGGCTGGGGCGAGGGTCGGAAGTGGTGCACAGGTGGGGCCGTTTAAGGGGTGGGGCAGAAGGAGGGGGCCGGTGATCCGTAGGGGGCGGAGCTCTGGCAGCTGGGGATGAGGGTCAGAAG
>PVIC010048711.1:0-13404 GCA_004025085.1 Thryonomys swinderianus
AGGGGCCCCCAAGGGGAGCACCATGGTCTGGGTTGGGAGGGATGGTTTGTTGCTTTAGGTGTCTGAGGCATCTAATACAACACTGTGTAAGAGTGGTAATTGGATTTTCTCCAAATTACTTAAGTCTATCACTGTGTTTCTGATTTGTTCCTCATCACAGTTCATTCAGCAGACAACACGAGAATGGAATTGATCATTCCAGGAGAGCAGCATTTCTACATGAAGGCAGTAAATGCAGCTGAAAGACAGAGGTGGCTAGTTGCTCTGGGGAGCTCCAAAGCATGCTTGACTGATACTAGGACTAAAAAGGAAAAAGGTAAGTATGATTTTCCCTCTTATGATAAGAGCGTATTCTTTGACATAGATCGGAATCAAACTATTCACTTTTAGTTTTTTATCCCAAGGAAATAAACAGTAATGTAGAAGATTTACATATATAGACACATCATCATCCTAGTAAAAATTTTGTAAGCAATATAAAGGTATATATTAGGCCTATGGTCAGTAAATTAGTACTTCCTTTGGCTGATATATTATTATGTAGAGAGTAAAATATTTAAAGAGAATTTTAATGATGTGAGAAAATCCCCAAGGTAAAAGCAGAACTCAAAATTACACTCAAAATTAGGAAAGGCATAGAAGAATTGATCAAGTTACCTTTGAAAAGGGAATTTGTGAGATTAGCTTTTCATAGTGTATCCTTCGATACCTTGACCTTATTGTGAACATATATTGTCAATTAAAAAAAAATGAAAGTAAAAAGCAAAGCAAATGATTTATGGTGTGGTCTTATTATATGTAGATTAAATATGAAAACAGTAACAGTATATCTTTGTAGTAAGGTTACAGTTTAATCTTTTGTTTCTATATTTTTCTTCTATTTTCTAAAATTTTTCATTGAGTGTATATTACATTTACATTTAGAAACATTAAAATAAATTAGAACAGTTAATGTTAAAAAGTGGAAACAGAATGTAATTTCTAACAATACTCAGATATATAAAAGAACATCATGGATAAAGTATGACTTAGGATAAGTAGGAATGGATAAAATGACCAAAGATTAGAAACACCCCAAATATCCGTAGGTAGATTAGTGGATAAACAAAATATAGTATCTATACACAGAACAGTGGTGTAATATTCACTCTTAACAAAGGACATACACGAGCAAAGTACTAACCCGAGGTAACTGCAAAGACATTATGCTTAGTGAAATAAGCCCATTACAACAGGACAAATGGTGTATGATTCCACTTATATGAAGCTGGATAAATTTATACAGGCAGATGGTAGAAAGGGGGCAGAGCCAACAGGGAGGAGGGGCTGGGGTTAGCAAAGCAAAGTTACTCTTGGGAGAGGTGAAGAAGGTCTGGAGCTGGCTGATGGGAATGGATGTACAGAATTTAAGTGTACTTAATGCCAAGAAGCTGCATACTTGAGGATGGTTGAAATGGTTAGGGATATTTTACATAACTAAAGAAGGAGCAGACTTAAATTTGGGGAATAATTGACTTAGGTTAGATCAAATCTACAGGTGGAGCTGCTTGGGTATATTCTGGCGAAAGTGGCTTTGTCATTAGGACCCCATGTGCTGCCACTGGCCTGGTTCAGGGGATGTGAAGACGTCTGTATCTGAGAAGTATTTGCAGTAATTAAGCCAGGCAAAAGGCTTTTACCTTTCAGGTGTAAGAATGTCTGTAAATACCAATTTATATGTTAAGAGAAAAGCAAACATCAGAGTTGAAAAAATGTATGAAAGCCAAAAAGTGAAGTCATAAAACAAGAAATGCGGGCACTGTTCAAATGGAGGAGGACTGTAATAGAGTGGAAATACCTTAATGTGAAATAGACAGTGCTTATCATTTTGTCTCTTTATATTAGTCTACCTAAATTTAGTGGTAGACGTATGATTGTCAGTTTTTTTTCCCAATTATCTAAAGAGAAGATGAATCTTAGGGTCCTTGTGATCCTGTTTCCAACATCTCTCATCTCTGAAGCTATAGGTATTTGTGTCTGTTGCTTTATTGTTAAAATGATAACACTTTGCATATTGTCCAGAGAATCCAAAACTGATCTGATAGAATGGTGGTTTATGTTCCTTTCAGAAATAAGTGAAACCAGCGAATCTCTGAAAACCAAAATGTCTGAACTTCGCCTCTACTGTGACCTCCTAATGCAGCAGGTTCATACAATCCAGGAATTTGTTCACCATGATGAGAGCCATTCATCTCCCAGTGTAGAGGTACAAGCAGAGTGGGTCCTTTCACGTCGGGGCTGGACTTTCTCCTACCCTGGGGTGACCTCGTGCATCCCAGATGATGACAGAGAAGCACTGTCCCATGAGTTCGCTCTTGCTCTTCTGGTCTTTCACTGCTGTACAGAATCTGGAAATCCACAGCATCTTCTCAGAAGTGTGTCCGTGGCCTCCGTGTGGCATGGAGCAGCACATTCCTCCTGGGAATCAAAGCCTGTCTTTCTAGCCTCTGACAGTTTGGAGGTTGGGGTGTGTGGGTTGGGAGCACTTCAGGCTTTCTCCTCCAGGTCAGCTATGTGAATTCACTGGACAACTGCTGTCCTTTTTCTTTTGGTAATAAAGCCCTGGTTACAAGTGAGAGCTGGTAATTTATCCACCAAATGACTCTCGGATGTCCCACTTCTGTGACAGCCTTCAGGATTCTTTCTCATAGTTAGAAGACTATGGTTAGAAGAAGACTATAGATTAGGTTGGGTTTATCCAGGATACATTTTATACAGTTTTTCAGTATATTTGTTTTAAGTGGAAAAGTATTTGTCTTTGAATCTAATTTCATACATAATTGACATAAGAAACAATTTTTTTTTTTTTTGATACAGGGTCTTGCTTTGTAGTTCAGGCTGGCCCTGAGCTCATTATGTAGCTCAGGCAAGCCTCGAATTCAGCACTCTTATTGCCTCTGCTTCCCGAGTGCTGAGATTACAGGCTTGAGCCACCAAGCCCAGCATTTGTAGTGTATGGTACTGATTGCCAATGAGCATGAGCCACCATGCCCAGTACTGTTGTATGTGCTTACTGGGGATCAAACCAGGGACCTTGCACTTGCTAGGCAGGTGCCAGAACCACTGAGCTAACTCTCCGGCCCAGAAACAATTTCGTTTTGATGTCCCGCTTCAAGTTTCTCAGGTAGTATGTTATAAATAAATTTTCAGGTTTAGCCATAGCCTAGTAAAGTGTCCACTGGAGATAGTATTTCATCACTTTATGATAACGACATGGATGGTCCCATGTAGTTGTATGACTTTGTTCAAGTTTTTGTGTATAATTTTTCAGAACATGAACGAAGCCTCTTCCCTGCTTAGTGCCACGTGTAACACCTTCATCACGACGCTTGAGGAGTGTGTGAAGATAGCGAATGCCAAGTTCAAGCCTGAGATGTTTCAGCTGCCCCATCCGGACCCTTTGGTTTCTCCTGTGTCACCTTCTCCTATTCAAATGGTTGGAACTTTTTGATTTTCCTCACCTGGGTTTGGTTTTTATTATTAACGGTGTGTCTTAGTGACCTTCTCATTGCTGGGGCAAAATGCCTGACACACACAACTCTAAGGAGGAGAAGTTTATTTGGGCTCCCAAGCTGTAGAGATTTCAGTACCTAATCAGCTGGCTTCAAGGCAGGGTGGCACCTGGCCAAGGAGGTTTGCTTGGAGCATGGAAGGTGAGAGGTGGAGAGAGGTGAGGGGAGGAGGAATACCCTGCCCGGCTACTCCTGCATAACCTCCTCCTCTAACCTCATGTGTAGCTCTTAGCTCACTGTTGATGTGGGTTAGACATATCTTCTCAATCCAGTCACCTCCCCAAAACCCTACCCATGAGTGCATGAGGCTTTGGGGACATCTAGGTATAGACCGTAACAGTGGAAGCACAGTAGGCAGGAAACAGTCAGTGGGTTGAATTCTTTTGTTTGTTCTAATATTTTGTATGGGATCCTGTCAGCCTATGAGCTCAGTATGTGTGCAGTGTCCCTCCCCCTCCCCCTGGAGGGCCATGTGTGGCCTGCTCCTGGGCTGTCGGTACCATTGAGCTCTGTGGACCAGGGAAGCACTGTAATGCCATGTGAGCTGTGATACAGAAAAGGTCGAAGCACTCCCCCCACTGGGCAGCAGGGTATTTTACTCTTGGTGGGATACTGTGAAGCATATCTTTGAAGAGGTTGGGAGGGACTAGAAACATGTTCCATTGGGGACAGTATTGTGTAGTCAGCGTTGGATTTGAACCTCCCAGTTTCTTCACCTGCAAAGTGTCTTATATCAGAGGGTCGTTGTGAAAGACCTGCTTAACAGTAAGTGTTTAATGTTAGTTTCTTACTTGCTCATTCCCCTGAACTAAGTCCCTGGCCCTAAGATATTTAGCCTTAATCTAAAAATAATAGGTTAGAGGTGCTTATTCTTCTTAGCTGTGCCATTTTGCTTGATGCAAAAAGCAAGATCTGTGGATTCTGGTATTGTTTATGGAAGCACTTGGCCTAGAAGTGAATGTCAGTGATCTTCAAGGGCATCATATTTTGTGAAGAATAGACAAATTAGGTGTCGACGTCAAAACTTTTTATGTAAAACCTTACTGATATGAAAGCTGTAATATTTGAGAATTCCAAAATTAATCTGATCTCTGCAACCAGTTGATATAGTTAATCTCATTGAATCCCGTTTTGATCCAGTTTATATGATGAAAATTCAGGCAGTTGCCATTTTGATGCACAGAAACAGTGGTGGTAATAGTAGTAAGAACATCATTGGATGAGTAAGTCTAAAAAATAATTTCTGGGACCGGAGGGTTAGCTCAGTGGTTCCAGCGCCTGCCTTGCAAGCGCAAGGTCCTGAGTTTGATCCCCGGTAACCACATACAATGCTGGGCATGGGGACTTACGCCCACCAGCAATCAATACCACAGTGCCAGGCGTGGTGGCTCACGCCTGTAATCCCAGCATTTAGGAGGCAGAGACAGGAGGATTGCTGAGTTTGAGGCTTGCCTGGGCTCCATAGTGAGCTCAGAGCCAGCCTGAACTACAAAGCGAGACCCTGTCTCAAAAAAAAAATCAAAATCAGAGATTCATGTCTACTTGCATCTCAGTTATCAGTAAGATGTACGTAGGCCACAAATAGGGTGGGTCGTATCTGTTACATATGTTGAAGCAACTATTTGAAGCTCAGGGGTCTTCCTCTTGAGTTCTGTAAGACTTGGCTCCTCCCTGAAACCACAGCTCCCTGAGTGATTGCATAGCGGAGAGGAGCTTTGCTGCCTAACTTAACTCTTGCCCTTCCGAAGAAAAGAGAGAGACATTTTCTGGGTTGCTGGAGATTCCTTTTTATCATAAAGCAGGGGACCTCTGGATTAGTTATATATATACACTGTTTCTTATAATTCTTTGCACACACACACACACACACAAAACTTAGCTTTTAGTATTGAGAAAAGAATACTGTGTTGGTATGTGCAGTGAAAGTTCCAAGTAACAGTTATTACAGAGAAAGCTTGACATGCTGCTGTTGTTACTTGAGTCTGTAAAACGTAAGGTTTATTTTGCCAGGCATCTTTTTCTCCAAATTTATGTTAATTATGATGACACTACTAATAATAAATAAGAGCTTTATTAATATTACTTGACATGAAGATTGTGCTAAATTTTTTCTTTTTCAATTTCTAGATGAAACGTTCTGTCAGTCACCCTGGTTCTTGCAGTTTAGAAAGGTAAAGTAACCTTTTCTTTGGACCAGATTCTCTCAAATTTATGCCTACCTAGAGAAATTCTTCAGGCTGTGAAATGGAAAGTCTGCATAGTTGAAGTCTGGTTTCTCTGTGCTCCTCTCAGTATCCCTGTGTGTAGCTCATAGGCTTAACCAACCACTGACAAACTTGTTCTTATGACGGGACTATTTTTAATTGTTCTTTACCTTTTCTGCCTTATGAAAAAAGATATAAAAACCTAAAACTTTTTTCTAGAGAGGCAGCGTTGTCAATAAGTACAGCAGGGGTTAGAGATTTGGCTCAGTGGTTCCAGCCCCTGCCTAGCAAGTGCTGGGGCCCTGGTTCAATCCCCAGTAATCATGACCACATACCACATACCACAGTGCGGGGTGTGGTGGCTCATGCCTGTCATCCCAGCACTCAGGAGACAGAGGCAGGAGGATTGCTGTGAGTTCAAGGCTTGCCTGGGCTACATAGCGAGCTCAGGGCCAGCCTGAACTACAAAGCAAGACCCTGTCTCAAAAAAAAAAAAAAGTAAGTGGCATCAAAACTAACATGCTGTGAGGTGGTGATGATTTGTTTAATTTTTTGGACTGATTTCTATGTTTTTCTAGCCTCTTTTTGCTTTTTCTTCATGCACTGCTCTCAGAAAGCCTGCCTCGATCATATTCCCTAAGCTTGCTGATCCCCTAGAGTCTCCTGTCTTGGGTCAGGTCTGGATTACCTTTAGATACATTTGTATTTGGGTGAATCATTTTTTTTTTTTTTTTTTTTGAGACAGGGTCTCACTTTGTAGTTCAGGCTGGCTCTGAGCTCATTATGTAGCCCACGCAAGCCTGGAACTCAGTAATCCGCCTGTCTCTGCCTCCCAAGTGCTGGGATTACAGGTGTGAGCCACCATGCCCGGCTCTATGGTATGTGGTATTGATTGCTGGTGGGCATGAGTCTCCACGCCCAGCATTGTATGGGGTTACCGGGGATTGAACTCAGGACCTTGCGCTTGCGAGGCAGGCGCTGGAACCACTGAGCTAACCCTCTGGCCCTGGGTAAATTAATTTATGTGCCTACTGTCTGGCTGGACCCTCCCCCTGGAGGAAGCCTCCTTTTCATCATACTCCTTTCCCACCAAGTGCAGCTCAGAGGTCCTATAGACTAGCTTAGCAACTGGGTTCCAAATAGGTGGACCTGCTAGCATAGTCTGGCTTCTGAATGATTAGAAACGTTGCTGACATAGCAGACTGACTTAAAAATAGTCCTCCTTCCATTTAGAGGCAAGTCATTTATAATTCTAGTTCAGGGTGTTTTCATTTGTTCAGGCCTTGAAACTTAATGCTTTTCATTTACTTTGCAGGAGCAGCTACTCTATAAAAGAACCAGTGTCTGCACTTCAGCGACTCTCCCAGCGACGCCGAAGAACCTACTCTGATACAGACTCTTGTATCGATGTTCCCCTCGAAGACCCAGACAGTAAGTTAGAGGCCTTTGGGTCTTTCTTTGCCCTGGTTAGGAAAGTTGTTATGGTCTCTGTTATTTCTGGAACTGGAGGATACTGATAGTGGAACACCCTAATTTGGTCTTGGACTGATTTCTTCATTCAAAACTAAGTAAACCTCATACAGTCTACAGCTGATCATATATCCTCTTATTAGGTAAAAAGTGCTGAGGATTTTGTTGTAAATATAATCATATAAATACAGATGTAGATGTATATGGTTATAAAGGACATCCATAGAGGCTAGATACATATCTCGTGACCTTTACCTCTCCTGCATTTCCATTTAAAAAATGTTATAGGAGGGGGCCAGAGATTTAGCTCAGTAGTTCTAGCGCCTGCTTTGCAAGCGCAAGGTCCTGAATTTGATCCCACATACAATGCTGGGTGTGGTGATTCACACCCACCAGCAATCAATACCACATACCACAGTGCTGGGCATGGTGGCTCATGCCTGTCATCCCAGCACTCTGAGGCAGAGACAGGATTGCTGAGTTTGAGGTTTTCCTGGGCTACATAGTGAGCTCAGGGCCAACCTGAACTACAAAGCGAGACCCTGTCTCAAAAAAAAAAAAAAAAAGAAAGTTATAGGAGCAAGCATGAATTGCCAGTAGGATTGTGGGAAAAATAAAGGCAGGTTATAAGCCAAAGAGTAATTAGCCAACCTTGTTATTTACATACCTGAAAATGGCTAAGGCAAATAATTTTATCTGGTAATAGTAGTGAATTATTAGAGACAAAATGTGATTTTTTTAGGAAAAGTTATGTGATTTATGTTAACATTTTTATTATTTGTCTCTGAAGAGAGAAAACTTAAAATGTGTCATATCTAGCTTTACATGCATGCACACACATGCATGCACACACACACACACACACACACACGCATGTTTGCAGACATACACATATTACCTGAAGCAGGGAGTATAGCTTCTGTTTCTCCTTGTTCTTTATGCCTTTTACAAGTGACTCTTAGTCCAGACCTCTTGTTCTACCTCATACTTTTCTATAGGTGCTGCTTTTTTCCCCCTTTTTACGAAGAGGTCATTTGTGAGGATTTTTATTTATTTTTTTAGAGCTAGCCACTTTTTCTTAGCTCTCCTTTTAGCAACCTTAGTCCTAATTTTTATAAGGTATAGATGTGTATGCTTTATTATATTTAGCATTTCCTAACTGGCTCTTAGGAGTAGAGCTTCTAAAAGTTGGCAAGGGCAAGTGCTGGGCGTGGTGGCTCACGCTTGTAATCCCAGCACTCGGGAGGCAGAGACAGGAGGATTGCTGAGTTCGAGGTTTGCCTGGGCTACATAGTGGGCTCAGGGCCAGCCTGAACTGCAAAGCGAGACCCTATCTCAAAAAAAAAAAAAAAAAGTTGGCAAGGGCAGAAGTTTCATCTTTTCGTTTATGTGAAAGTTAGTTTCAGTCAGCTGACAGTTAGTCCTCTTCCTGATAAAGTGCGTATATATTACAGTAGTTGAAAATCTTTATTCAAAGATATTCTTCTCGTGGAGTATAACTGCAGTATTTTAAGAAAATACTTAAAAAAATAGAAAATAATAGACGGTGTAGGTAAGTTTAAACAGTAAGTGTAAAATGTACAGCTGCTGTAGAACAGGGTAACACCAGGGTGTTTAAGTGTGTTTTCTTGGCGTTTCAGTAACAGTTCTGGGACTTGTATCCTTTGTAGAAACAGCAACTTTTAGTCTGAGGTACTTTATTGCCTAGCTCCGGAAGTGTTATCATTAAACAAAGATCTGAATTTAGTCTAGTTCTGGTACAGTTGTGTGACCTAGAGTAAGTCATGTAGCCTTTTTTGCATCCTAGTTTCTTTGCGTAGAAACAAGGAGGTCTCAAAGAGCACTGAACCAATCAGGCTGAAAAACAGTTAAGAAAGACTAAATTTAGTTCAGCAAATATTTATTAACTTCCCACTATGGTGCCACCCATGGATGTAGCAGTGAACAAAATAAAAATCTCTACTTGAGATTGTTTTGTAATTTATCTCATTGAACTCTGAAATTTCTCTCCTGTCAGTAGTAAAAAAGTGAGATTTTTTTATTACTATTTATATTTTACTATTTATATATTATATTTTTTCCCTATTAGACAAAAAATTAACAGGGAGCTAAAAAAAAAAATTTCATGTTCCTGAATTGGAAATTTAAAATAGTCATTCACGGGGGACTGGAATTAACATTCATAAGTTGTTTAATTTTTCAAAATCAATTTATTATAGGATCTGTTCACTGTTCAAGAAATACACTTAATGGAGATTTGACATCAGCAACCATCCCTGAAGAGAACAGACTCATGGCCAAAAAGAAATCTGAATCAGAAGATCCTCTTCCATCCTTCTCTTCCTGAGGAAATTGAGGTGTCCAACTTCCTCTAAGTATTGCTATGCAAAAGCTGCTGTAATTAAACTTGTTATAGGGAGTAGTATTTCCCTTTACTTAGGATTTCTTGCACTTTACAGAATATTGTAAAACAGACAAAACAAAAAACAACCCACATACTTTTGAAGTGTATTTTATCTTTATATAGTTTATTTGCAAGAGTATTTTCCTAATAACTTCACAGTACGAATG
Source organism: Thryonomys swinderianus (assembly GCA_004025085.1). Taxonomy (NCBI): domain Eukaryota; kingdom Metazoa; phylum Chordata; class Mammalia; order Rodentia; family Thryonomyidae; genus Thryonomys; species Thryonomys swinderianus. The sequence goes on from PVIC010048711.1 coordinate 9,797, forward strand.
TGCATCTTTTTTTTTTTTAAATAAATGATGGTGTAACATTTTGACATCCATAAAGACAAATGTAGATATTTTTCTAAAAAACTGTGAGGGACTGACAGCTTGGTCAGTGTGTATTGTAGTTTATAAACATGAAATCTTACAAGGTTTCAGTTTGACAGAAATGATATATGTACCTTGTGCCATGGACCAAAAGGTCACTTTACCACAGCTTAAAATGAATTACTATAGCAGCTTGATGGTAACTGTATTGTATTCTTTTAAGCAAAAAAGAAACATTTAATATTCTAAGTATCTTTAGCCCAAATATCATGACATATTGAGCATTTTTCAAAAAAAAAAAAACACTGTCCTTCGTATGTGAAGTTGACACTACTGATTTGTCAGTACCAAATGTTGGGTTAAAGTATTTAATTTTTTATTTATTTATTTTTTTGTTGCATCAAAAGATGATTGCGTTCTAACTTTTGTTGCCTACCAAATTTGAGATGTGTATACACTGTTATTTACATTGTTCTACAGAAGAGGTTAATGTTGTAGTGACCTTGCTCAGAGAAATAAATGGCTTTCAATGGAAGAAGATTTTAGTGCTTTTTTTTCTAAAACAGATTAAGCTGCTGTTGTAAGGTATTGTTTGCAGCTCTATGAGACAATTTTTTATTTATGAATATTTATACAAAAAAAGGAATTCTGTCAAGATGACTATTGTCTATCACTTGAAAATGGCATTATTTAGTTAAAGAGCAAATAGCATTCTTGGTAGTGCCTGTCCATATCTATTGTCAGTGTTTAACTTGTAATCTGTTTTTTAAAAATTTACTTTGAGGTGGTTTGTCTAAGGTTTTGGACGAGCAGCACTTTAAAACAAATTGGCTTTGTGTTTTTCAGTTAATCATGTTTAATAAATATGTGTTTTTTTGCATTCAAACTCTTCAGATAATACATTGTATTTCTTACATTTACTGATATTCTGTCTAGTCTTTACTAAATAGTCTTTACTGATTTGACTTTGTATATTCAGGCCTCCTGGTAGCTACACAGTGAAGCATACTTTATTGTCTATGAATGGTGTGACCTATTCACATAAAAATTTTTCTCAGTATGTGTGGGAATTTTTTAAAAAAGTTAATATTTGGTATTTACTAAAATAAAAGCTATAATTAAGGCTTTCTTCCTTAAAATGGATATAAAATAATCCCCATATATTAATATTTGATAAAATGGTTCTAAAATTGATTTTGAATAATACACAAGTCTTTAGGTTACTCTGTGTTGAGGGAAATATTCTCCTTTTCATAAGTTTTATTTCTTATGTCTAGTTTGAAAGAAGGTTGTAAATTTTCATGTTGAATAGATAAACTGAGCTACATCCCTGGCTAGTTTTTTTATTACTACTTTTGGTAGTAGAAACTTGCACAGTGGTAAGACCAGGAATGTCAAAGGTGCTACGGTACAGGTAAAAGAGTTTTTCTGGTAGTTATTTTTTGAAGTAGTAGGTTTATAATGAAAATATTATAATAAGCTTTTGAATTCATAGAAAATAGCCAAATCCATTTTTTATTGCTTTACCCAAATAGGTAAGTTTTTCTGTAAATAATTTTTAAATAAAGTGTTATCATTTCCAGTTTGTATTATTTTTCCTCCTTACAATGGACGCTCAAACAGGTGCCCTTATCCCTAAGAATGGCTTTTGTTGTGATTCAGTCACTTTTTTCCTTTAGGAACTGAAGTATTTGTGAAATCACTTTTTGTAGGCAGTATATGTACCTGGATTTGATGTGCTGGGTTGGGAGTTCTTCTTTTGCGACTGGTCTCACTCTTGCCCAGGCTGGTTCTGCACTGATGACCAGGGCGGCTGCCTGAGCAGCGCTTTGGCTTCCGCCTTCCCAGACGCTGGATTCCCGGTTTCTATCTCTGACCAGTTAGTGCCATGAAGCAGCCTACGAGCCTTAAGAGAAACTTAAGAAACCTTGTGTTTTCAGGGATGCCAGATTTTTCTGAATTTTTATAAAAGATAAACCAAGTAAGCAGATTCTGTAAAATTTGAACTTGTCAGTTTTTTCTGTGATACATAATTACTGGTAACACTTCTTGGTCTGCTTAGACCATGGGGTTATGGAGAAATGTGGAGGCTCTTGGCATGTCAGTGGTCTTCTAAATGAAACCAGGCTTTGGTTTTCATTTCTATTGCCTGGTCCCATGATGATTAGAAGGACTTGGATGAGAATTGTTTTGTAAATGAACTCAGTTTGAGTTCTCTTACTCTATATCAGATTACTGTGTTATCTTCAGTCAGAACAAGTCCAGAAATGGCTGCTTTTGCTCAGTTGAAATTCCAAGGTAAGAAATAAATATCTTTTTTTTTTTTTTTGTGGAACTGAGGATTGAACTTGTTCTCTTGTGTGTCCAAGGTTGGCACTTGAGCTAAATCCCCAGCAGTATCTTCCTTTTTATAGATGCCCTGGGACCTTGAATAATAGTTTTTTACCTAGGTACCATCATTTTTAGAAATTTGGAAATTCATCATAGCATCTTAGGAAGTGTGTCCTTGTAATATGTTAATACTAGACTGCTGTTTTACTAAATTCATACATGTTGTTAAATCATTAATTTGAGTTCTGCCAGTTTTACTTTTTTTTTTTTTTTTTTTTTGAGACAGGGTCTCGCTTTGTAGTTCAGGCTGGCCCTGAGCTCACTATGTAGCCCAGGCAAGCCGCCGCGAGCTCAGCAATCCTCCTGTCTCTGCCTCCCGAGTGCTGGGATTACAGGCGTGAGCCACCACGCCTGGCACTGTGGTATGTGCTATTGATGGCTGGTGGGCGTGAGTCACCATGCCCAGCATACTATGTGGTTACCGGAATCGAACTCAGGACCTTGCACTTGCGAGGCAGGCACTGGAACCACTGAGCTAAATGTCTGGCCCCCAGTTTTACTTTTTTAATGAGGTGACTCTAGGTCTGTCACCTCCTTGCTGTTGTGACTTCCTTGCGGAGCAAGCACCCCGGCCTACAAGAAAGCTAGATTAGCTGCAGGTGCTCCTTGGACCAGGCTTCTCTCAGTAGCCTGCGGTGGCAAGTAAGTCGGAGGAGCTGGAGGATGGGGCTTGTGGTCTGTGTATTTCTGGTTCTCCAGTCCTGTTCGGTTTCTTGATGAGTCTACGGCCATCCCTTCCTGAATGCACCTGATCTCTTCTGAATTCATGGTGAATTTGTAAGTTTAAATTTAAATTTAAATTCGTAAGTTTTTAAAATTTAGCTTTCTTTTCATTAAAATAAATCAACCACATAATTTAAAAAATCAAAAAGTAAAATAATTAAAATGAAAAGGGCATTTGCTCTTTTTCCTAGCTTAACATCAGAAAGAACTGCTTTTAACTTTTAAAAGTTAAAGAGTGTTTTCTTAGTATTTATCTTCTTTGAAGATTTCTTGAAATCATTTTATGGTAGGAATATTTACTTATATTTCCCCCTTCCCTGTTTTCTTTCTCATGCCTCCCACTGTAGATTTATATTTACGAAACTTGTTAAATCAGTAGATAAAAATATTGTTTGCTGATGAACCACATGACTATCATTTATTTTCTTTTCACTAGAACTATTCCCTATTGTTTT
>PVIC010048712.1:0-13428 GCA_004025085.1 Thryonomys swinderianus
TGTCACATTTCCACTGAAATAAAGAGCCTAGGAGAGACACGGAGTGGGAGAAGTGCTCATTCCTAGGATAAGGCTCAAGCAGAGTTCTCTGTGAAGGAGAATAGGTCTTTGCTACAGAAAATGTTTTGGAGTTTCCCACAATAATTACTTTCCCTCGTCTTGGGGAATCATTTGAAGATTGGTTTCTATTACTTAGATCTTAAGAAGACTCTAGCAGAGTTCCGGGTGGTATAGTCAATGAGAGTATGAAGGTTTCCGTGAGACGAGTTTCCAAGGGCGCCTCAGCCCTCAGAGTCCACATTCAGCCTTCAGTATTGCATCAGATCTCCACTGCAGACTTCCAGCTGCTAGGGACACAGCAAGTTCCGCTCCACGGAAACTTTTCTTGCCATGATGTTCCTGTGTGGTTAGATTTTTTAAAAAATTTACCTACATTTTAATTAAGTCTTCTCTCTCTCTCTCTCTCCTCTCTTTTATGAGACAGGGTCTCACTTTGTAGTTCAGGCTGGCCCTGAGCTCACTATGTAGCCCAGGCAAGCCTCGAACTCAGCAATCCTCCTGCCTCTGCCTCCCGAGTGCTGGGATGACAGGTGTGAGCCACCACGCCCCGCACTGTGGTATGTGGTATTGATGGCTGGTGGGTGAGTCTCCACACCCAACATTGTTGTATGTAGTTACCAGGATTGAACTCAGGACCTTGGGTTTGCGAGGCAGGCTCTGGAACCACTGAGCTAAATCTCCAGCCCTGCTTTATTAGATTTTGTGGTGGAGATCTGTCCACAGAACTCTGACAGGCCTAAGCAAAGTCACTGATTTTCAGTTTGTTCTGCTCTTTCTTTTTATAAAGACACAGAATGAAGACTTTGAAATTCTTTTCATGTTGAAGCTAAAACTGAACCACAGTATTCTTGAAACATATTATTTTGCAAACTTTATGTCACTACTAGGCTGTAGGGGTGTAATTTGACAAAGATCATACAACCCATAAGACAGAAAAAGACTTGGAGTTTAAATTTAGGTCATCTGAATCCGAAATTTTGTCATCCCATTCCCACCCACTACTTCTGCACATTTTTTCCGCGCTGCTCTGCAGGATTAGTAGTAAGAGCGCTAGGGGCAAGAAAGACTAACATGAATTCAGAAGCAGCAGCTTAAGTGGGCGTGTGAGTGCTGCAGCTGTTTTCAGGGTGCAAATAATTTGATCCAGTAACTACTCTTTGAGGAAAGGTCAAACCATTTCCTACTGTTCTTAGTGATGGATATTACAAGAGATGTCGCACACGGACCTGGCAATGTGGTCATTGACCTTGTACATTGGCACCTGCATTATAAAGGAGTGAATTTACTCTTTAAGCGAAAACTCACAAACACTGCAATAGGCCAGTGACACACTCTGCACACCCGGTCAAGGGCTGTAACATCCAGTGCTATGACTTGGGAGTGAAAAATAGTAATCAACATGAAAAATTTATTCTCCAGGTAATTGTTCTTACATACACCAAATATATACTATCAAACTTGCGTTTATCAGTGTGAGGGATTTTGATCTTATTTTAAACCTCACAATAAATGCAAACAGGTACTTTCACCTACACCTTGGAACATAGCCCACAGACAGTGAGTCATTTAGGGCCAAGAGTTGACTGTAGATTTGTTACTTACAAAGCCTGGCTTGCTTCTACCAAGCTAAGCTCTGGAGAAATTGATTTTCGAGAATTTTATGTGTGGGAGCTGCACAAGAAAGCTCGTGTAGAGAGGAAAGAAGGTGGCCCACCCTGATAAAGAAATGATCTACAGATTTTTAACACTTCACTGGCAATTTTTCAGTGAAGTTTTCCCTGAGGATGCTGTGTAGACAATGAAAAAGGGAGCTCCTAGACTTGGGAAGAGTAAATACTCAGATACTTTTCAGCCAAAGGGCAGTTCACCGGGCACCGGTATTCGGACATACCTTGAGCGTAATTCTGTCAGTGTCCTGGCCAGCCATTCTACTTCTTCATGTGTGTGTGTGTGAAAATGGAAAACAGCATGTGGCTATTCGTTTGAGATTCAGATGACTTATTCACGTGATAAACCAAAATCTCTTTTGTGTACATTGGTTTTGTTTCTCTATTTTTTCCTCAAAATTGAATTCTTTATTGGTACATTTTATATACACACCATGATCACACTCCATATTGAGAATTTAGCACATGAAAAGGCTTAATTTTCATTTTTCCCACTCCCCTGCCCACCCTACAACCCCCCGCCGCCAATATACGTATCATTCATTTCCTTTGTTAACATCGTATTTTTTCTTTCGCCTTGTTGCTTCCCCCTACCTCCCTTTCCCCTTTCAATATTCTCTATCTCACAGTGTCTAGCATAATGTATGACAGATTATTATTTCTTTCTTTATTATTATTAATTATTATTATTTATTATTATTAATTAATTATTAATTATTATTATTATTTCTGTTTTTTGAGAAAGGGTCTTGCTATGTAGTTCAGGAACTGAACTCGCCAGGGACTGGCCGGGAGCTCCCTGCGTAGTCTAAGCTGGCCTCGCCCTGAGTGACCCTCCTCTCTAAGCCTCCTGCACGTGAGTGTGAGTGTGAGTGTGAGTGTGAGGAGTGCAAGTGGTAGTGGTGGGACTACAAGCACTCTTGGCTCGTGTGCATTGCTTTTCATAATGGCATAAATTTTTCATTCCTATCAAAATATCCTCCATAATAATCACGAGATTTGATTATATAGGTCAATGATGTGGTTTTACTGATCATTTATATGTCTTTCATGATTCTTTCACTTCAACATTACATAAGATGTAAGTAGTTTGTTGTTTTTTTTCTTTTTTTTTTTTTTTTGAGACAGGGTCTCGCTTTGTATTTCAGGCTGGCTCTGAGCTCACTATGGAGCCCGGGCAAGCCTCGAACTCAGCAATCCTCCTGCCTCTGCCTCCCGAGTGCTGGGATGACAGGCATGCGCCACCACGCCCGGCAGTTTGTTGTTATTTTAATATACTATAGTTACCATGACTGATCTATGTTCATTTTGTCCTTAGAACTCTAACCCACCGTGGTGGACATGGTTGTAAAGAACAACCGAAGCAGGAAAATTTGTAAGCAGTACAGAAGGCTGTCCACAAAACTTCCTATTTTTTAAAGCATCATTGGGATGCTCTTGTCTAAAAATATACTTCTTAGTATCCTGTTGGATGTCTAATATTAGAGATTCAATCCCAGAGTTCATAAAGAGTTGATAACCTGAAATTTTAAGAATATCTTTGCACTAAATTAGCTCTTAAAATGTTGTTTTAATTAATGCAAAGCAGTGGAAAATATAAAACTATGGAGATAAAAATTTTAAACAAGTATAACCCGAGGACCATTTATCGATACAATAGGATAAAAGGAAATCTATCTGGGAATATAGTTTTAAATGATTTCTGGAATAAATGGGATCTCAGCTAAGCTTTGAAAAGAAGATAGCAGAAAGCATGGAAAAACTTTTTAAATGCAACAAGAATGGATGAGCTTTGGTTTAACCCTACCACACTTGGGCACATTGGTTCTTTTCTTTTACCTTTCAATTGTTTTAATTATATAAAGGGGGGATCTGGGTAAACTGTTTAAAAACTAGGTACATGTTTGCTACCGTCGCCCCTTATGTTTTCCTGACAGATAGCATTAATGAAGCAAACCGGTTTTACAGGTAAGCCTAGATAAAGCCTCAAAATCCTTTCCAAAATAGCAGGCAGATGTAGATAACCTTGTACAATCTATAAAAGCATCACCAGGGGTAATAAGCAAATGTTACAAAGCTGTTAGTTTCTGAATTGATATAGAAAAATCAATTGTATATTTTATAGTCTAGCAATGAAATATTGGGATGTGGTATTAAAAATAAAACAGGCTGTCTCAGCACAAGCCCCCACGTTCTACACATGAACACATGCTTGATACGGGTAATTTTTAACTGCCACAATTCTGACATGTGTATATTAATATCTCACTGTGGTTTCAACTTATATTTCCCTAACCAGTCATAAAATCTATTATCTTTTTGTGTACTTATAAATATACCTCTGTTGATGAATGTCTGCCCAGACCTTGTTCCATTTTAGTGGGTTTTTCTAGCCTTGAGTTTTGAGAGTTTGTAGCATATTTTATCTGTAAGTCTTATCTGATATATGATTTGCAAACACTTTCTTCTAATTGAGTCTTGGCCTTTCATTTCTTTTTTTTTAATTGAATTCTTTATTGGTACAATTTATATACATCTCACAATCACATATAACATTGGGGAATTTGTACCAGTATATGACACGTTAATTCTCATTTTTACCCATATCCCCACCCACCCACACCTCCCCACCCCCTTTATACAAACTTTTATTTTCTTTCTGAATCATATTTATTCCTTCCCCTCATTACATTCCCACACCAAATTTCCTATGGAAATTTCCCGCTCTATAAATGGCCTTTCATTTCTTTAAAACTGATTTTGAAGAATAGAGTGACCAACTTCTGGAGGACAGTTTTCACTGTGTCCTGCTGTGGAGCATGTTTCTGTGTGGTAAACAGGAGAAATTTGTCTATCCTAGTATTACAAATACTCCTTCTATGTTTTATTCTAGACGTGTTAATTTTATATTTTATATTTTGCTTTATCATCTTATTTTGCTAGTTGTTTTATATAAATTTTAAATCCCAAATATCATTTAAATGTTTTATTTTTAGTTTTAATAAATATGATTATGATGTTCATACAGTTATCTTCATGTTTCATATCTACACGTATAACCCTGTAATTCAGAAATTCCAAGTAAAGATACACAATTAAATTATATCAGGCTACTTTAAGTTGTCAGATTACTTAGTGCTTCACTCTTTGTTTATTCATTCTTTTATTTCATAATTTTTATTACTCCCCCTTTTAATTCAGTAATTATTTACTTCTGAAATGTTTAATCTGCCAATAATCCCTTTGTTAATATGCTACAGAATGCCCTATGAGTTATGAAGACTTCTGCTGTGCTGTAAGGAGATCATATTTCTATCATGTGAGAGCTGGACATCCTTTTTTCTTTTTTTGAGACAGGGTCTCACTTTGTAGTTCAGGCTAGCCCTGAGCTCACTATGTAGCCCAGGCAAGCCTTGAACTCAGCAATCCTCCTGCCTCTGCCTCCCAAGTGCTGGGATGACAGGCGTGAGCCACCAAGCCCAGCATCTGTGGTATGAGGTACTGATTGCCAGTGGGCCTACCACACCCAGTATTGTTGTATGCGGTTACCAGGGATTGAACCAGGGACCTTGCGGTTGGCCAGGCAGGCACTGGAACAACTGAGCCAAATCTCTGGCCCTCGATTCATATTCTTATGAAGAGAAAATCAAGAAATGAAGAAATTAAAAGACGAGAATGTTAGAGGCAGAGGGACAGGAAAGAGAAAAGGCCTCAAACTAAGAAAGATTATATCCACTGAAGGAATCACACGAAATTTAGTGTTGTTGAGCCAGAGAGAATTAGATAAGAGAGTGGTGAGAAACATTTTTATAGGGTTAAGAAGAGCAAGTGGCTGTAGCATCTTCTAAGACCTTTTGAAAGCTTTCTGGCCATCCCCCTGCATTATGGCTCCGTCGGAGGAGCGCTCTATTTATGTAAACATTTTCTTTAAAAAAGGATCATCTTGACTGCTCTTTGAAAATTTTACTGTAGAAACCAAGAGTTGAAAGAGAAAAATGATTCAGGAATTTCAATTATTCAGGTGAGAGGGACACCAAATTGGCGCAATAGCCTATTTTCTGTTGCTATAATTAAATTTCTGAAGAGAAATACAGTATAGATAAAGAAAAGAGGCCTAATGAGCTCACAGTTCTGGAGGCTGAAGGGCCAAGACCTCTTCCGATGAGCACCTGACTGGGACCCAGCATAGCAGACAAACGGAACGAGAGACAGCCTGGACCCAGGAGGGTCTTGGGTGACAACAACCCCCTGCAGAGAACTAACTCATTCGGCATTAATCTTATATGTGGATCCTGGCCCCAATGACCTAATTACTTCCTGTGAAAATGTATCACTTTTCTGAAGGTTAAGATACTTCTCAACATTGCCACACTGGGGCCAAAGCTCTGGCCCCGGAGCCTTTGTAGGCCACACCCACAGCAGGTCCAAATCAAAGCAATTAGTGTGTTATGCACCGGAGGTGAAAGAAGGTCAGCTTCCTTGCTAATGATTTGGATGTCAGGCATTAGAAAACACATAAAACAAGGCAACTCTCAGGTTTTCAGCTGCTCCAATAGGGCCATTTATACAAATAAAGATTAGCAGTAAAACCATTGGGAATGTGGAATAAATCAAGAGCTTAATTTGGGGCAGGCTAAGTTTTAAGCGATCGTTACATATCCAAGTGAAAGCTCAAGTAGCCCTGTAGAAAGGATGGCTTTCTACTCATGTCATGTCGCTGCAATGGACTCCATTATGCTCGGTAAGCTCCTTCTGATTTCCTGTTCTGATGCTGTCCTCCTTGTCCTCTCAAAGGTTTTCACTTGTGTTTATCCTCCTCTCGCCCGGCATCTGGAATCACCACCGTATTGCTCTTTGCTCTTTGGCATGCAGTTTTCAGAACTTTCAGCCTGGAGGAGAATTCCCATTTTGCTTTTATAACCTACTTCCAAAATCAAGAGCTTTAATGGGATTATGTGGTAAGTATCAGGCTTGTGAAATAATCAAACTGCACAACCACGTCCACTAAGACCTTTTGAAGTCAGACTTTGGGATTTTAAGGCAAAACTTTTTATTCCCTTAAGACAACCCTTAAAATTTCAAAAACAAAGTAAGGAAACAGCCAGTGACTCCTCAGTGTCACGTACAAGATTTTCAACATGTTTCTTGGCTTTCATTCCTCTATAACTCCGAGACTAGTACAAATTGCATTTATCTTGAGAAACAGGCAAAACTGAAAGGATATGGTTTGTGCTGTTTTCATTGTGCTAGTTACTTGATAACTAGACCAACTTGGAAACAGAAATGTAATAGTTCAGAATGCTAGTGAAGAATTTGCTGTTGCCCATTACTGCCTGACACTATAATTGACTAGAGAGATGGTCAAGTATTACTAATGGTCACAATTTCTTTCTGTTGTGATGATATGTGCCTTTCTGTCACATTAAGATCTACCATCTCATCCTATCTTTCAAAAACAGATGGCTTAATTTGTTTGATATTATTCACACCTTAAATTTTACCTTAAAAATGTTCTAAAATAAATGTCTATTACTTATAACTTAATGCTGTTCAACTCTGAACAAAAAAGGATATATTTACCCCAAATTGATATAACTTTAAGATTCCATAGCTGGATACAGTGGAGATAGGACAATTTTACCCTAGGTATAAGTAAATTGTTAGGAAATTAAAAATACATGTCATAAGATGAATTAATTTGACATGATTTGGAGATGAGATGTGCGCATCCAGATGGTTCATGAAAATTTTTCATTATTTATGTGGCCAGTGCTACTCTACAAAAAGTTACTTTGTTATCTGATGCGTCAACCCTCCCATCTTAAACGTTATTTTTGACAACCATCTTTTGTCTCACATCTGGACCTACTAATTTTCTCACCAACATTCCTGCTCCCGTTTCAATCTATGGGTAGAAAGTAAGAGGAGCTTTATTTCTCTCAGTCTCTCTCTCTCTCTCTTTCTTTCTCTGTCACTCTTCATTGCATATTTGATGTGGGTAGAGTTGAGAAACTATTAAATTCCCCTCTTTTTGGTAACAAGATATAGCAAGTATTTCTTATTCTAAAGATCCATCTTCTCATTCTACGGTTGAACTACAGATGCTTTGTTCCCTCTAAAGAATTGGAGCTTCATGCGAAGAATCAGACCTTGAAAGAGCCTAAAAAAACAGTTTAAAATGCTGCTTCCCATTCCCTATGGATTCAATGATTTGGCAGAAATGATTCCCTCATTGACAAAAAAGTGAAGGATGTGTATCTTTGAACGCTCAGAGACATTAAAATGACTTTGCATGGCATATTTGAGGTACGTGAATTTTACCCTGTGGTCTCATCCCTCCTATAGAAGGAACACAAGCTTGCCTTGGCCCAGCCATGTGTTTGATGACCTTCCTGGCTGATATTCGACTTTAGCATTGCTCTCCTGCAGGCCTCTCTGGGGCTGATCTTTCTTTAACCTGCTCTGTTTGGCTCGTGACAAAGTTGTGCTATCCTAACACAGAGCAAAACCCTGCGAGGTGGTATCTATTGGACTTCGTGTTGAAATCACCTTAATGTACATTCTTTCCAGCAACTGGACTACAAAGGAGGATAGTCATGTACAATAATCATACTTATGGTCAATGTGCTACAAAGAAGAATCAACACAGTGATAATTAAACTGGGGAAACTCTCCACTGGAAAGACTCATTCAGAAACAACCCAATACACTAACTCTGATGTTGTCCACCTGCAATGTCTTTCTAAAAAACTGGTGAGTCTCTTGCTACACAGGCAGAGGAAGCAACTTCCTGGAGATGGGCAGATAAATAAAAGAAGAACCAGAGTCTCCATGAGCATCTCTGTGTAATCAATGAGAAAGCAAGTGTGGAGCCTACATCATCCTTGCTATTGCAGTTATATGACTCCAAATATATGATATTTTCAGTTTGTTTTCTACTATTTTAAACTAAAGGTTTTTATTGATGAGGACAAAAGTACCTTAGATGATAAATGATATAAAGGGTTTCAATTAAAGCCCCTAGGAATCTTTCCATAATAGAGTGTAGTGTTTCTAATAGAAAGTTTAATGGAAAAGCTTCAGTTTGATCTGTAGGTTTATATTTCTTCTCATTTATTGTTATCAGTTCCTAAAAACTGATTTGTGCTGTGCCTGAGTCTGATGTAGTCTTTTTCTGCAATACCACGAACTATATTCTTCTGAAAGAAAACATCACTATGCTTAGGTTTGATGTAAGAACATATTGTCAAGTAGAATCTTTATCACACATCCAAAGAATTATAGTTTCTTGTTTCTGAATTTCACAGTACTACTAGACAATAAATAAAATGAAATCATCACATTTTATTAATGGATGAGGTCTGTAAAGACTGTTGAGGAAACTGAAGAATCGCTATGAAAAGATAATTTAAGTCAATTTCTCAGTGTGTAATGCTTTCCCAGGTACAGCTGTTTGTGTGTGTGCGTGCATGTGTGTGCGTGTGTGTGTGTGTGTGTGTGAGAGAGAGAGAATGAGAGAGAGAGAGAGAGAGAGAGAGAGAGAGAGAGAGAGAGAGAGAGAGAGAGAGAGAGAGAGGGAGAGCTTGCTTGGTCTCAGGGGACCCCTGCTGAAAACCGATGTACTGAAATATAAATCAGGTTGTTCCAATCATTCCCTGGATCAAAATGCAAAGAAGGTGAGATTTGGAAATTGGGAGGTTTATGAGCCTGTGTCTTGCCAACAGATTAGTTTGGTGTTTCTTTTTAATAGGTTAACTGTTAATAAAAATATAGTTTGGGGTTCTTATGAGAGAGCTCATCAGATTGTATAACTGAGAGTTGATGTCATGTATACAGCATGTACTATACGTGGCCCCTCAGTTAATGTGAGTAATTATGTGGTACATGCTAAGATGCATGGCCTGGGACATTAACAATACATCACCATCTGTTACATTCTTTATACACACAGGATGTCACCAGAGTGGAAATGCTCACTTCACCTCATTTTCTGTGTGATATGGGGTGAGACCTTTGCCAGTCACATTTTCCTCATCTCTAAAGAAAAGTGTATATTTAACTGCCCTATTGTGTACAAAGGCCATGCATCATAATGCAAGAGTCAAAACACTTGTAAGTTCAATAAATAAAGGATTGTGTCTCCCACAAAATCCCAGGCTTGGCTGATATGCGATAATGTTATGTATTTAATATAGGTATTATAATTTAATCCTTTAAGATATATGTATTTAATGTATACTGTAACAGGTTGTCTAATTAATAAATGGGGAATTGTGTGAAAACAAGGCTAAGAAATCATCAGAACTGATGCAGGAAAGAAGGTGCTGAGCTCCGCCTGTTGCATGTTGGAGACGTCGTGAAGAACTTAAGCTGGTTTATAGGCTCCTCTCACTGGAAGGAAAACTTCCTGTTAATGGAAGGACAGGATGTCGAGTGTAAAACCAGGAAGGTACCGAAGAGCTTGTTCTGTTCAGAGAAGCACAAGCACATCAGAATGGCCGACAGTCAGCAGTACTGGGAACAGATTGGTGTGGTGAGAGCAGGCGTCACATTCAGTGTAGATTCTGATGAATTGTGTGTGTGTGTATGTGTGTGTGTGTGTGTGTGTGTATAGGGCCCAGCGAGAAGGCTTGGACACGTACTGCTCAGCAGTCAGACATGTGCTGTGGGACTCTCTGACTGCTACAATGACCCTGGAAACAGCAGAAATGACTGTTATTGTCCTCATTTCAGTCTTTTGGAACTAATCTTGGCAAGGGGCTAGTATAGCTGGTAAAACTTGAGCTGCATCTATATAAATTTGCATCAGTGAGGTTTCAGGAACACTGATCTGAATGAAAAGAAGCCATGGAGGATTTTGTAGAGGAGAATAACAGTCAGTCTTGTATTTCAAGAAGGCCCTTGAGCAGCTTAGCAGCTTTGTGGGCATCGTGGGCATCGCTAGAGGAAATCCAACCCAGGACAGAGCAGACAAAGGTGCCACACAGGAAAATCAAGAGCTTCAGACAAATTGGCAAGCGGTGGGTAAAGAAGAGGGACTGGGGATGAGAGGGCCACCGAGAGGGGAGCAGGGGATGGAGTTAGAGGTGCTGTCACCTTCAGGACAAGGGAGGCTGGGTAGCCCAGAACGTTCTGTGGTTTCTCCCAATAGACAGGTGAGGAACAGTGAAGGAGCTTATGCAGGACAGTGGTCCGTTGCTTGGGAAGCGTCTTGGACCTTCACACAGGAAATTCCACCAATGAGTGGCATCTTAGGAAACAGTTCCTGACTCAGGGGAAAGTTTCTTTGCCATGGAAACCTTTGGGGAGACAGACGAGTTGCCACCCCCTGACATCTAACCAAACCCCAGCTTCTGAGGCACATAAGTCAATTCAGTCTTGTAAAATTGGAGAAAGAGGAGGTAGGAAGTTCTGACTTAGAGATGATGACAAGAAGGGACAGAGCTCAGGACCTGAACCTAGTCTGACACACCCGTTTCTGTGGTTTACCAAGTAACTTTGGGCTAAGTGTGTAACTCTCTTAGTGCTGCACTATTTCTCATCTCTTGCACAGGTGTAAATGAGACCTTGTAAAGTGACCCACAGTGAAACTATTGTGATGTTTTATTGAAGGAAGATAAAGCTGAACTATCAGGTTAGTATGAAATGACGAGAAACTGCACAATACAATTGAATTTCAAAGCTAATCTAAATATTAGGTGTCTATCGGAAAGCAAAAGCAACTTAAAAGTAGGACAAATTTCCTGTCCTATATTAATGCTGCAAAGATGAAACACGGGAAAAACAATCCAATGGAGGAATGACTGACAGAAGAAGGGTGACATTTGCTTCTCGGGGAGAGAAGCCACACATTGCTCGAGCGTCTTGGCTGACTCTGAAAGCTTTATACACCGTCAGAATGAAGCAGGGACACCACCAGCCAGGAAGTCCGGAGACAAAGCTCTTCCCTCGGGCACGTCGGCCACTGGGGAGGCCGTCCGTCTCTCGGATCTTGGCCTCGTCACTGGACTCCAACAGTCCTCGTGGGGTTTGTGGAGGTTGCGTTATTACTACATCACACGTCTCTTGGACTAATCTCTGCGAGCCAGAGGTTAGATGATTTATCTTCAGAAGACTTCAAGGATGAAAGCACGCTCAGAAAAAGCAAATTAGTTCTAATGGGTATGAATCTCACTGCCTATTTAAGCCCTGCACTTGGCAAATAATTAGATCTTTTACAAAGATGTGAAGAGTAGCTACAAGACATAAAAAAAGATTTAAATCAACATATAAATATTGTGTTTCTTGTGCAGCTAGGTCTTTCTGATGTGTTCTAAGCGTTTCCTGCATGACATCTTCCGGATAGAGATGTTGGTTTAAAATAAAGCAAGAAAGAAGGATCAAGTTTTGTCCTGGGATCTGCATAGATTTCATAGTGATGTATTCAAATTATAAAAAAGCTTTATACTGATTAAAATGGTATACTTATGGGGGACATAGTATTGTGCTTATTAGTGAGAAAATCTCCATTATCTTCCAAAAGCCATGTGAAAATAGACAAAGCATAAATGACAAATACATTTTAGGTTAAAAAAAATCCCGTAATGAGAAGAAACAGAATACTTCCTACTCTGAGGCAGTAACTTGGGTCTTAATCCATAATCTGATACAGAGCAAGATGCTAATGAATCTGAAGGAGAGAAACACCACCATCAATTGCCGAGAGCCAACAGCTAGAAGGACTCCTTCGCTCAGAGAAGCTATTTAACTTCCTGTTTCTGGAAGAGTAAATGAGCAACGCAAGGATGGAGAGAGGGAGCTGCGGACACTCCTCAGAGTGAAGTGTGTTACCCACACATCGTCTGTTCCGGGACCCCCTTGCTGTACCGAGGCGCCTCATAACATCTGAGAGGCCCGAAGCCTTTGTGGCCGGGTTTCCGTGGAATTCTGGAGTGGGGCAGCAGGCAGCTGTGCACCTTGGTCTTCTTATGTTTGCTCCCATGAGGCCCGTTCCAGCCTCCAGCTGGGCTCCTGATCTCTGTCTGGTGCACTGAGTTGGCACCGTCCCAGGCCTGTCCATCTCTCTGGTTGATTTTGTTCCCAGGACCCCAGGGTGCTACCCCTTTCCCTGAGAATTTCCTCAATATTAGTTATTTTAGGTGTCAGAGCAAAATTTATTCGAACCTTGGGGAAAACAAAGTGATATCACAGACTAGGTCAGCAAATACCTTCAAATTAAACATCAGACCTTTGGAGAATCGAAGTGTTTCCATTATGACTTTCTGTACACCGTAGCTTCTCAGTAAGTTTTGGAGACTTGTCTTTTTTTTTTTTTTTCCTTTTAGGAATACCCTAAAACAGTGCTTGTTTTCTTTCATGATTAAAGATGAATTTGGATTTTTACAAAATGGAGTATTACTCTGCCATAAAGAATGACAAGATCGATCCATTTAGGTGCAAATGGAGACATCTGGAGGATATACTAATAAGTGAAATCAATAGATCACAGATAGACAATATCCAGATCTTCTCTTTGGCATGAACACCTGTAGGTGCAAATGAGTTCTAGAAAGTAGGACAGCTTTTATAGAGTGGAATATTTCTATAGGAAACTTGGTGTGGGAATGTGATGAGGGGAAGGAATAAATATGATACAGAAAGAAAATAAAAGAGCATGTATAAGGGGGGAGGAGGGGGGAGTGGGTAGGGATATGGGTAAAAA
>PVIC010048713.1:0-13416 GCA_004025085.1 Thryonomys swinderianus
TATGTGGTAACCGGGGATCGAACTCAGGTCCTTACGCTTGCGAGGCAGGCGCCGGAACCACTGAGCTAACCCTCCGGCCCAGAAGAAAATATTTTATTTTCAGCCAAAAAAAAAAAAAAAAGAGTGGCCCAGAAATTCAGATTCAAGTTACCTTGAATGACAAGTTCTTCCATGAAACAATCTACATGAGTTTTTATAGTCAAAGAACAGAAAGTCATAAGTCATTACAATTAGCAAATACTTTGGTGGTTTCAAGTGTCTTGAAATAACATTACTAGCTTAGGGTTGGAGGTGTCTAGAAGTCTGCTTAAGCTTAGCCATACATTCTAAGAGATTCACCTCGTAAAGAGACTGTACGGTCAGATAAAAGGCTGAAGTAATTAGGTATTTTCCTAGAAGGCCTAAGATAGCTAGCTCTAAACATGTAATGTTCCATGTCCTATCACAGTGTCATACTAGGCAGAGGCCAAACAGTCTGCAGGCTCTGTCATACAGATGTGTGTTTCTCAGACAGCTGAGCTTCTCATTCTGAGGGTAGGAAGAATAAACGAACCCCCTTTTTTTTTTTGTGAGACAGGGTCTTGGTTTGTAGTTCAGGCTGGCCCTGAGCTCACTGTGTAGCCCAGGCAAGCCTTGAACTCAGCAATCCTCTTGCCTCTGCCTCCTGAGTGCTGGGATTACAGACATGAGCCAACACGTCCAGCACTGTGGTGTGTAGTACCAGGGATCAAACTCGGGACCTTGAGCTTGCTAGGCAGACACTAGAACCACTGAGCTAAATCGTCAGCCCACAAACCCATTGTTTTGAGGCCTTTGGAACAGTGCCCAACACAGTTCAGTCTGAACTGTAAGGGTTCATTGAAATAAATGCCTCCAGTGTCACCATGCTCCTGAGATTCCTGAAGAGCACTCAGCTTTGTTGTTGACTGGTTTTAATCTGCTTTTCTGTGTGAAAAGTTGATATGATTCCTGTGTTTTAGAAATGAAGCTAATGTTGCCTTGAGCCAAGCCTTTAGATACCATGACTGTATGGTGTAATCCCCATTGTAAATAAATGTCCTCAGTGCTGAGTTAGTGGATGAGTGCCTTTAATGTAGTCAGCATCCCTGCTGCTTGAGTTATAATAGCCTTTCCATATTGAGGTCTTCAGGAATTTTCTTTTGGAAAGCTTTCAAGTGTCAGGCCATTAGCACTCATTCATGACATTACCATCAGAACTGAGTGGTGTGAGATTAATGACATAGAAACACTACTACACTCAGGCTTTTTATAACCAAGGGTGGTGCACAGCTGCGTGTGGTAGGATATGCTTTATAAATCCCAGCACTCAGGAGGCAGAGGCAGGAGGTTTGTTGAGTTCAAGGCTTGCCTGGGCAACATAGTGAGCTCAGGGTCGGCCTGAGGTCTACAAAGTGAGACCCTGTCTCAAAGAAAAAAAAAAAGTAATTAATGAAAGTAAAAAAAGACGAGGTATGTATCTCAGTGTGAAGGCCGTGGGTTCAACCCCTAGTACCACCAAAAAGTAAATAAAGGAGAAAAGCTGGTAGCAAGAGAGAATAGACCCAAACCATGGTGCCTGTCTGTCTTGTGAAACTCTCACACTGCTCGATCAGTTTGAGTCCTGACTGTCTTCCCTGTGCCAGTTCCTGTACAGTCTTGCAGCATGGTACAGGGCACAGTCAGTTACTAAATAGAGGCAAAAGTGACTTAGATAAAATGATACAAAGAATGATTACAAAAGCATACATGTTTTGTAGATTCTCAAAACAGATCTGTTGTGGGTACCTACACCTCTGCATTACCTCAGAGCCTGTGTTGTTTCTAATTAACCTATAGCCCAGTTGCTGTCCGTGTCTGCTGGAGATAACCTCTTTCTGACTTTACCCCACGATGCAGTGGAGCTGAAGGCCTTGGTCATGCCAGCGCCCCCTACAGGTCAGAGCTTTCTTTCTTCAGTGACTGCTAAGTTCCACAGGGCTGGGAGGTCTTCTAACACCGTCCTTACAGGTTCTTTTCAGCAGTGAATTGTTTCCACAACATTCGGTGACACTGAAAACCAAGAATCTAGGGTGGAAAACAAGTCTTCGTGATCATGAGTATCAAAGTTTTTCCAAATAGTTTTAAATCAAGGAAGAGCACAGAGAAATAAATGGGGAACATACCCTTCCACTGGTCAGGATGGAAAGTCAGTAAGTTCTGTTGATATGGAGCAGAGAATTCTGTTAGAGCAGGAGAGATCGTCACAGGCCAGATCCCGGCCACAGTGACCCAGGGGTCCTGAGGTTTCCAGTGTGGGGGGAGGGTGATGGCCTCCACCGCAGGTGGTTTGGGGATTTGGACATCCAAGCACACTGCTTGGAGGGTGTCAGAACCCTCGTGCAGCTCAAGATGTGTCCACATGCTTTTTCTTCCTCTCTGCTCTCCTGTTCTGTGACTGACCAATCCCTATAGCCTGTCAAATGCACACTGACTATTTTTTTTTTTTTTTTTTTTTTGCTTTTTGAGACAGGGCCTCGCTTTGTAGTTCAGGCTGGCCCTGAGCTCACTGTGGTGCCTAGGCAAGCTGCCACAAACTCAGCAATCCTCCTGTCTCTGCCTCTCGAGTGCTGGGATTACAGGTGTGAGCCACCACGTCCAGCACTGTGGTATGCGGTGTTGATTGTTGGTGGGCGTGTCTCCACGCCCAGCATTATATGTGGTTACCAGGGATCGAATTCAGGTCCTTGCGCTTGCGAGGCCGGCGCCGGAACCACTGAGCTAACCCTCCGGCCCCACACTGACTATTTTTGACTATTTTTCCCCACATGTTTTAGTGGTGTGCATAGGTTATACAGATGAATAGGCTTTATTTTGGCAGACTTATAAATGCACATAACATACTTACGCCCCCAATTGCATACATTTTGGGGGAGGCTCAGTGTGTATGATGTATTTTGATTATGTTCATGTCTCCTGTTACCCATCCTGATACCCCCTTCTCCTTTCCTCCCTTCCTTCTCTAGTCATAGTCTCCCTTCTGTTTTGCTATCATTTTTTTTTAGATTCTTTGCTCAACATGATAATTTCCAGTTGCATCCATTTTTCTGTAAATGACAAAATTTTGTCCTTTTGGCTAAATAATGCATATGTAATTATATATGCCACATTC
The DNA here is from genome assembly GCA_004025085.1 of Thryonomys swinderianus. Classification (NCBI taxonomy): domain Eukaryota; kingdom Metazoa; phylum Chordata; class Mammalia; order Rodentia; family Thryonomyidae; genus Thryonomys; species Thryonomys swinderianus. The sequence goes on from PVIC010048713.1 coordinate 3,149, forward strand.
TTTTATTTGTCTTTCTCCCTATCACATGTGAAATTTTATAAACTAAAGTAATATTTGACTTTTCATTTTTGACCTTTGAGGGGCACCTCATACTTTATTACTGTCTGAAGGTGGCAGGCAGCTTTATCTTAATATGGAGAGATTTAATTTATTTTTGTGTCCTTAACCCCTGCAAAGATAAGTGAGTTGAAATTTTGTCTTTTATTAAAAGATCAGAAAATGCAGTGGATGATATTGTTAAATGTGTTGGAATCATTAAGGTGTAGCACCATGGGAATAAAATCAAATGCTAGCGGTGAGATTAAGGAGAATTTGTTTTGTTTTACTTTTTATGTTTTCTACATTCTATGTTAGTTGTATGCTTTCATAAGAAAAATAAATGTTACTTTATTTTCTGGTACTGGGGATCAAACTCACTTTGAAAGAGGGAGGCAGTACAATGCCACTGAGCTACACCCCCCCACCCAAGTGTTACTTTAAAAAGACATGAAGGGGGGCTGGAGATTTAGCTCAATGGTTCCAGCACCTGCCTAGCAAGCACAAGGTCCCTGGTTCGATCCCCGGTCACCACACAACAATACCATGAGCAATCATTACTGCTTACCACAATGCTGGGCATGGTGGCTCATGCCTGTTATCCCAGCACTTGGGAGGCAAAGGCAGGAGGATTGCTGAATTCGAGGCTTGCCTGGGCTACATAGTGAGCTCAGGGCCAGCCTGAATTAAAAAGTGAGACCCTGAGACCATGTCTCAAAAAAAAGACATGAGGGCTGGGGATTTAGTTCAGTGGTTCTGGTGCCTACCCACAAGCTCAAGGTCCTGAGTTTGATCCCTGGTACCACATACCACAGTGCCAGGTGTGGTGCCTCATGCCTGTAATCCCAGCACTCGGGAGACAGAAGCAGGAGGATTACTATGAGTTTGAGGCTTGCCTGAGCAACATAGTGAGCTCAGGACCAGCCTGGACTACAAAGCGAGACCCTGTCTCAAAAAAAAAATTAAATAAAATAAATAAAAAAAGACATAAGAGGGCTGGGAATTTAGCTCAAGTGGTACCGTGCCAACCTTGGATGCATAAGGACCCAAGTTCAATCCCCAGTACCACCACAAAAAAAGTACCAAAAAAGACATGAAAACCTTGTTATTAGCTACATGGGCAATGGAGGAAAGCAGTGGTGGCGAATCTGTGGCACATGTGCCACAGCAGGCTGTTTGTTATCATTGAAAACACTATGGGGTTCGCCATCACTGCTCTAAGTCATCAGAGCTGCTGGGTCTGAGGCTGTTGCCTCCTTCCTCTCTTCCCAGGCTATGAAATGACCTCTCACAATTGTAACTCATATTTCTGACTTGCTCTCAGATACAATGTACAACTATGAATGGAGCTTGATAAGCCACCCTGCAGACTACCAAGGTGACCTCAAACTAGGAGACACACCGACTCTTAACCTGTCTCATGTAAGTACCTGGGATGTGTTACACTGGATAGCACACCATAAGCCAGTTAACACTTAGCTGCTGAACCCAGAATTCACTCTTAATGGTTATGGTCAAAAGAAGAAACTGGGTGTGGCAGTGCACACCTGTAGTCCCAGCTATTTGGAGGACTAGACAGGAAATAGCCCAGGAGTAAGAGGCAGTTCAGGCAACATAGAGGGATTCTGTGTCAAAAATAAATGAAAAGGAGGACATAAATAAAGTCTCAGCAGTGTGAGTGGACAGGCAGATGGTTAGATAAAGAGGCCTGTGGATAGCTCTTCCTCATTTGAGCTGGCTGGTACCCAGTCTCTCTGTGTCTTTGCAACCTTAGTGACATTCTGCTTATCTCTGTTCTCAGGTGTATTTCTCAGAGTTGCCTACAGTTTCATTCCAGTTTATCTATACTTTGATGGCCAAGTAGTGCTCCAAGAGATATACACCTCACAGGAAGAAACATGCCCTCTTCCTGGCCTGTACAGAGAAACAAACATGCCCTGCTGCTCGAGCTCTGGTTTCCTACCCAAGGACGATGCTGCTTCTCCTGGGACTCAGCTCCCCTGGCTCACATCCCCCGTGTCATTGAGCTCCCTTTCTTGGCATGTGCTGCCCAGACTGCTGGCAGCCGGTGTACCAGAGCTGTGATCAGAAATGCACAATTCCAGGGGAAGTAGCTCCGTGGGAGAGCACTACCCTAGCATTTTCAAGGCCTTGAGTTCGATCCCCAGACTGAGAAATAAATCAAAACAAGACAGAAAAACCTTAAAACAATAGCAGGCTTGGCTGTAGGTGTGTTTGGGGACCGTTTGATGGCTGCAGTGATATGTCACTCAGGCCTGTCTCGATGACTGATGTGTCCTGTTGTGTGGGCCTCAGTCATGTTGCAGTCCAGAGGCAGCTGGAAACGGAGCTTTTCCTGGCCCTGCCTGTGATGATGTGGGGTTGTGACCTCTGGATAGTGGGCATCGTGTAATGCTTCCCTGTGTTGCAGCTGTCAGCAGGAGCGTACGCTTTCAAAGTCACCGTTTCTAGTGACAGTGCCTTTGGAGAGGGATTTGTCAATGTCACTGTTGAGCCAGGTGAGTTTGTGTGAGAGAATGGCTTCTTATCACTCAGGTGATCTCAAGTTTTGGCACCTGGATGACACAATGGATATATTTCATTTTTACCTCAGGCACCACTGTAGAGAAAACTTGCGAGGGTTATGTTTTTGGTTGTATATTTCTTTTTTTTATTCTCTTTCTGTATAATGCTTGGTACTTGCCTAACATGGCTATTCTGGTCTACAAGGGGGTGGCTTGCCAAGCTTGGATGGTGACAAACTGTACCTTAGACTTGTCTGAGGCTTCGTCCAGGTTCCTGATTCAGTTAAGAGCCTGACGACTGCACCTCCAGTCCTCGAGGCCACCACAGGCACTGCAGCCATCTGCAGCTCACAGAGGAGCACATTCATGTGAATCAGAAACAGGTGGTCCTCTGTCACCATGGGCACAGCCCTGTCCGGGTGACAGGAGCTAACCTCCCATCTCTGCCACCCCTTGGCAGGCTGGATGTGCAGCCTGTCTCTTCAGAGCCAGGTCCCGTCCTACCTTTACCTCGGGGGACAGGGGCTGTCCCCTTGCACATTCGGCCTGGTTATCAGCGTGATGTGTGATGGTGGCAGAGAGCCTGGCTCAGTCACTGACTGGAGATGGGAGAGCTGGCTCTTCACAGGGTGAAGCTCCGCTGAGCCTCCTTTTCCTGGGCTTGCACAGAAATGTGAGCTCGAAGTTGCCCTCCTGTCAATGGCAGGAAGCAAAAGGTGCCAGAGTCTGGACCCCAGGGTAAACTCTGATAGGATGCTCATAGTCTGTCTGTGTGGGTGTTGACACAGGCACACAGCTGAGCTCACCCGCTGTCCTTTTTTCTGTCACACAGCCGGAAGACCCAACCTGCCACCCGTAGCTGTTGTTTCTCCCCAAGCACAAGAGCTCACCCTGCCTGTGACGTTGGCCCTCCTTGATGGCAGCCGTGTGTATCCCAGACGTGTGGGGGCTTCCCTGGCCCGACTTTGAGGTTTAAGGGGCCCTCTGCCTCAGGGCGGGGGACTTGTAGGCTAACTCCTGATCAGTCATTGTATCCTTTAGTTTTACTCATAGAGATCTTCAGCTTCTCACCTCAGCTCTGTGTCACAGGCCCACTTTCCCTTCCCTTGTGTTTCCTTCAGTTATGCTAAGGTCTTCTTTAGGGTCCAGCTGTTTGATATGAAACTAAAATAACTATTGAAGAGTCAACTTTGGATATTTGTAGGATATGTAATTAGCAGTTTTCACTTTGAGCAACTCTCAGTGAGTTTTGCCTTCAGGCGACAGGTAGTGTTCTGTTTGCTGACTTCATTCAGAGTTCATTCCCTCTAGCAGCTCAGGCATGACGCAGCCCCCTGGGAGAACAGACTCGAAACATGTCCCATGCTGGACGTGGTGCAGTAGTATCTGTGTAGTCTGCACCTGCTTGTTTTGTGCATCTAGTCACAAAGCTAATGCTGAATCTTGTGCGAGTTAAAAGAGTAGGTGTCCTGGGCCAAGGATGTAGTCCAGAGGCACCACACCTGCCTGGGAAGTGCAAGGTCCTGAGTTCAATCCCTGTACTGAGGGAAAAAAAAATAGGAGTAGGTGTCCTGGGTTGTTGGAAGAAGGTACTCTGCCAGCCAGCAGATGTGTGACCACATTCATTTCCCCATTTGGACCTACTCATTATATTTAAAATGAAGCATATTTTCCATGGAAATATTTACATAACAAAAAGCACCCCTGATTGGCTCAGGATGCCTTAATTAGAATACACTGCTCAGAACCGTGAATACAGCTGTCACTTGGACTCGTCCTTCACTTCCACAACTTTGATGCCACTGGGTCCCTTCCAGGTCTGCAATTCTCTGCTTCTTTATGAAACATTTTGTTTCTTTCGAGTGGGAAATTGTCATGCAGGATGCAGCCTCTCTCTGGATTTATAGCCTAACAGCATGCCCTAAAAGGAGTTTTATAAAGTCACATCCTTAGGAATCTGTCGGTTCCGATACCTGTGTGAAATTAAGACCACATGCTGTGGTTGTGGGGAGTCAGAGCAGCATTTCAGCATGCTATGTTCTGTTCATGCCTGGTTTTTAGAAAGCAACAGCACTTGTCACTGCACCTCTGAAATACTCAACTGAGTGGGAACTGTCTCGCTCAGATCTGGTGCATATCCAGGAAGAAGAGTCCTGGCAACTTAGGGAGTTAGAAAACGCCTCCCTCTTTCTCTTATGTACCTTTGCCGTCTGTGCAAGTGTATAATTCATATAGAAATTAATTTAAGCACAGATATTCCTCATTTAACGCCCTGCCTGTTTAATGACTCTTGAGACTTATATAACCAAGGTGCGCTGTTTAGACTTAAGACTCATTTTTTTTGTACAGTTCTGTACATCTTGTTTATAGAGCCTCAGTGTCTCTTTTTGGTACAGTATGCTGTATATGTACTTTTAAGTTCTGCTTCTTATACTGTGCTATACAGTAATGTTATAGTCTATTATATATTATATAATGCACGTAAGAGTTACATAAATAAAATCGCAGTCATCCAGCTGGAGTTTCTCTTCACCATTTCTTTGTTCTGCATATCCTACTGTACATACTCTAGATAGTTCCTCAGTGACCAGTTTAGTGAACAACCCAGTTACAGGAATGGAACTCGGTTATTAAATGAGAAGGGCCTATGTACCGTAAGCACAGTTCGTTTTTCTTTTCTTGTATTTCATTCTAGTTCTCTGTTCATCTTGTAGAAAGTACAGATGATACTGAAATAGTGAGTTATCACTGGGAAGAAGTTCACGGGCCTCCCTTAGAGGAGAAGACCTTCACTGACTCCCCCATCTTACGCTTGTCTCATCTCGTTCCTGGTAACTATACTTTCAGGCAAGTGGGCCTCGCTTTGATTGTGGTTTCCACGGCTTATGTCTTTCCATTGCCTTAAATCAATGTTCTGAAAGCGCTGTTTTTCATTTGGATGGAGAGGCAAACCAATTGGTTTGGAGGGGGGTGGCTGCCTGTGTAGACTGGTTGTCTTCATCGGTTCACATGAGAAGTGCCTGTTGCCCAGTTGGGGTGTCAGGAATAGGACAAGGGTGGCATCTTTTGCTTTTACAGGTTACTAGCAACAAAGATTGTCTTCAGAGTCAAAGTGAAGCTCAGTTGTATGATTATTTGCTAATTATATAATATTTTCATCTTTTCCTTTTTACAACTTTTGCAGGTGTCACTGCACATGTTTAAAGGTTAAAATCTGATGTATTTTGACACAGATGTGTACCTGTGAAACCAGCACCCTCATCCAGAATAATATACATTCTCATTGCCCCCTAAAACCCCTTGTGCCCCTTTCCTACCCATGCTTTCCTCCACTGTCATTCTCAGGCAGGAACTGAGCTGCTTTCTATTGCTGTTAATTATTATGTTGTCTCTAGAATTTGTATTAATGGCAGTGTACAGGTTTGCTACTATTTGCCTGGTTTCTTTCACACAGTAGATGACCGATTCATTGTATCAGTAATTCGATCCTTTTGGTGCTGGCCTCTATTCCAAGGCATGGCGTAGAGGTAGAGGAGCACATCCTGAGCTTCTCTACTCCCATGTCTGCAGAGGAGGAGGAGAAGAGGAGGTAGACAGTTTGAAGGCTTGTCAGTGATTATGAGGGGAATGAATAGGAAGGTGGCTCCTTTGAACTTAAACTTAAGAGACAGGTATTACCTGGTCATAGAATCTATCCAGATGTGTGTAATTTCTCAGTGCTCTTTTCTTCCATCACTAATACATTTTCAAAGTGGGAAAAGAAAACAGTTACCATGAATATCAAGCCATCAAACATTCTGCAACATATTGGATACTCTAGTGATATACTGTAGTTTCTCAATTCAGCCACAGTATTTAATATTAGAATATCTTTCTGATAAAGGAGTACAAGTAAAATTTTTGTACATGTATTTCCAGGATACATGATTTACCTACCAGATTATCATCAACCTTTTCATCTGAGAAGTTTGCTAACACAGGTTTGTGGGAACTTTCTGATATAAAAAGCGTAAGGAGATTTCAAAAAAAAAGCTATTATGACAATTATTTCTCTAACACTTTATTTACCAAGGTAGAATTTGCACGTGGTGATATGCCACTTTGTGAGATGCTTCTGTTCATTTTTATGTCATTACTGTGGTTGAGTTGGGTTTCTGCTGCTGATCCAAGAAATTCCCTGCTCTGCCCTGACAGTGGAGCTGAGAAGGCAGGACATTGTATTCAAGTGCTAGAAGTTTGGACTGTAGTACTGTGGGGTGCGGCCTTTGCAGGGTCGTGCAGCACCCATTTTCCCTGTGGGTGTCCTTTCCTGGATCCTTGCTCTCACCCTGCTCTTCACACTGGTCAGCGTCTGTCCTTAAACCTGTTGTCCTTGTCGTCTTGCAAGGGTGGTGTGCCCTGCTCTCATTCTGCACTAGGAATCTGTTTGCTAACAGACAGCCAGTGGGGTTTATTTTCTGCTTGAGGGTTAAACATCAGTTCATACTTGAAATCACTTCATCTTAAAATTGCTTTCAAAGAGTCTTGAAGATAGAATTATAATAGCCCTCTCAAAAAGAACTTAAAAATTCAGAGTTGTGCAGCTGAAAATTCCTCACCGATGCACTGTCTCTAGTGGCCAAGCCTGAAGGCGGAACTACCTGGTACTGTTCCTCATCTCAGCCATTAGAAGGCAGTGGCTTCCGTATTAGCCGAGGGTGGTTTCTCTACCCAGCTTCTCAAAGACTGTGCAGAATTCCATAAAGATGAAGCTTTTAACATGTGAATATATTCAGACTTAAATGAACAGCAAACAGCAAAGCAAACAAAAAGTCTTCAAGGTTGGGCCTGAGGGTTAGCTCAGTGGTTCCGGCGCCTGCCTCGCAAGCGCAAGGTCCTGAGTTCAATCCCCGGTGACCACATACAATGCTGGGCGTGGAGACTCACGCCCACCAGCAATCAATACCACATACCACAGTACCGGGCGTGGTTCGTGGTGGCTCACACCTGTAATCCCAGCACTCGGGAGGCAGAGACAAGAGGATTGCTGAGTTCGAGGCTTGCCTGGGCTACATAGTGAGCTCAGGACCAGCCTGAACTACAGCGAGACCCTGTCTCAAAAAAAAAAAAAAAAAAAAGTCTTCAAGGCTCTGTACCATTCTTAGCTTCAACTTCAAGCCTCTGTGCACACCTGTTCTGAAAACCGAACCTGAGCAGGCTAACCTTACGTCATGATGTATGGTCTGTGTAAGTGTGTCCTCTCCCTCTTGTAGGTTGACTGTGACAGACTCAGATGGGGCCACCAACTCCACGACAGCCACTCTACTAGTCAGAGACACTGTGGACTATCCGCCTATTGCCAATGCAGGGTCAGATCAGACCATTACTTTGCCCCAAAACGCTGTCACCTTGAACGGAAACCAGAGCAGGGACGATCACCAGATCGTGCTCTATGAGTGGTCCCTGGGCCCTGGCAGTGAGAGCAAAGCGGTGGCCATGCAGGCAAGTTCTCCGGCCTGCCTGCAGACATTTCATTGTCTGTCAAATCTGTTTGTCTGTCCATCTGTCCAACCACCCATCCATCTGTCCATCCATCCATCCATCCATGCATGTGTGTTTCTCTGTCATGTATTGGTTTGACGCCAGTTACATCCAAAAAATCTGTTCTGTAAAATGGTGTGTGAGGCAGTTAAACTAACAGAGGAGCAACATACAGATCTTCTGAGTTGACAGTGTAACTCTCTCCCACCTTGAATTAGACAAGCACAGAACAACAACTAAGTGACCCTATGTTGACAACTAGATGTAAAGTCAGATTGGGAGAAGGCTGACCCAACAACTGTTAAACAAATATTTTAATCTTGAAACTTTTTTTTTGAGACAGGGTCTCACTTTGTAGTTCAGGCTGGCTGTGAGCTCACTATGTAGCCCAGGCAAGCCTCGAACTCAGCAATCCTCCTGCCTCTGCCTCCCGAGTGCTGGGATTACAAGTGTGAGCCACCATGTCAGGCACTGTGGTATGCGGTGTTGATTGTAGGTGGGCGTGAGTCTCCACACCCAGCATTATATGTGGTTTCCGGGGATCAAACTCAGGTCCTTGTGCTTGCAAGGCAGGCTCCAGAACCACTGAGCTAACCCTCCGGGCCCCTTTTTAATGTTTTAGTTGTAAGTCAGGGTTTGCTAAATGGCTGTTGCCCAGGCTGAACTAAAACTTGTGATCCTCTTGTTTCAGCTTCCCAAAGTGCTCATACTGCAGGCATGCAACATGACCTTCTGCTCCAGTGAATTCTTTTTTTTTTTTTTTTTTTTGAGACAGGGTCTCGCTTTGTAGTTCAGGCTGGCTCTGAGCTCACTATGTAGCCCAGGCAAGCCTCGAACTCAGCAATCCTCCTGCCTCTGCCTCCCGAGTGCTAGGATTACAGGCATGAGCCACCACTCCCGGCTCCAGTGAATTCTTAAGACTTTCTTTGTATCTATATTTTGATTTGTTCAAACCTTTTAAATATATTTATCTAACACTTAATAACTTTGAAACCTTTGCTCTGTGTGTGTGTGAACTGTTCATACTTTATGGTATGTGTTACTATAACAAGTGCTGGAGAGAATCAACTTAAAAACTGGAATTGTTTTAGGTCTCAGGCTGTGGTTATATGGCCCTGTGGCTTTTGAGTCATATGGCCCTGTGGCTTTTGAGTCATATGGCCCTGTGGCTTTTGAGTCATATGGCCCTGTGGCTTTTGAACTCAGCGATCTTCCTGCCTCAGCCTCCTGAGTGCTGGGTTTACAGGAGTAAACTGCCATCCCTGGCCTTGTTTCCTCTATTTTAGCAAGTCTATACCATCTTCTCTCTGTATGTCTCTCTGTGTCTGTCTCTTTCTAGGCCTCTGTCTATCTTTGTCTCTGTGTCTGTATGTTTCTCCCTCTCTGTCTCTCTCTCTCTCTGTCTCTGGTGGTGAGGTAACACAGCGTGGTAGGAACCAGGAGAAAGAGAATAAGCCATTCACCTATGGTAGCCAGAAAGCAAGAAGAAGAGGAAGCCACCAGGGTGCCAGAGTCCCCTTAGTGGGCACCCCAGATGACCAGAAGACCTCCCTCTAGGCCCTGCTTTTAACGTGTCTGCGACCTCCCCGTGGCCCTGCAGGCTGGAGACCATGGCTTTACCACGTGGGCCTTTAGGTGGTTGTAGGTCCAAACACTAGCATTCTTCTTCCGTGGTGGCGGAGATGGTTGTTTCCTACCACCGTGGGAGTTTTGAGGCTATGTTACCATTTGAAAGTTTGGTAGGTAAGTGCTCTAACACAGAGCTGTATCTCTAGCTCTGGAGGATTTTTGCCTCAGAGTTTAAAGGAAATTTTTTTTTTTTTTGAGACAGGGTCTCACTTTGTAGTTCAGGCTGGCCCTGAGCTCACTTTGTAGGCCCAGGCAAGCCTCGAACTCAGCAATCCTCCTGCCTCTGCCTCCCGAGTGCTGGGATTACAGGCGTGAGCCACCACGCCCGGCACTGTGGTATGTGGTATTGATTGTTGGTGGACGTGAGTCACCACGCCCAGCATTGTATGTGGTTACCGGGGATCGAACTCGGGACCTTGCACTTGCAAGGCAGGTGCCAGAACCACTGAGCTAACCCTCCGGCCCAGGAAAAGTTATTTTTATTATAAAAGTAATATGGGAACAAAAAAGTAGAACCAAGAAATGGTCCAAATAAGTTTTAATAAGGTAAGAATACAC
>PVIC010048716.1:0-13412 GCA_004025085.1 Thryonomys swinderianus
AAAAAAAGAAAAAAAAATAAATGAATGACACTCATCATTCTTTATGGCAGAATAATACTGCATTTTATAAAAATCCCATATCTTCTTTATCCAGTCTCCAGTTGATGTGCATATGGGTTGTTTCCAAGATTGGGTTATCACAAATTGAGCTTCTATGAATATGGGTGTACATATGACTTTACAGTATGATTCTTTGAATTCCTTTGGTTGTATTCCTAGCAGGGCAGTAGCAGTGTGAAATGGGACCTCTAATCCTAGTTTTCTGAGGAATTTCCACACTGATATCCACAATGGTTGTACAAATCTACAATCTCACCAACAGTGGAGAAGGGTTCCTTTCTTCCCACAGCCTCACCAGCATTTATTGCTTGTTTGCGGAACAGCAGCCATTCTTTGTGGAGTAACATGAAATCTCAGTGTTGTTCATCTACATCTCTCGAATGACTAGTGATGTTGAGCGTTTCTTCATATGCTTCTTGGCTGCTTTTGTTTCTGCCTCGAAGAAGTATCTGTTCATTTCAGATGCCCATTTTTGAATAGGGTCTTTAAACTTGGAGGGACTTTTTTGTTTAAGTTCTTTATATATTCTAGATAGTAGCCCTTTGAGAAATAGCTAGTAAAGATTTATTTTTCCCATGTTGTTGGTTGTCTTATAGTGGTGTCAGTGGTTTCTTCTGCTATGCAGAAGCTTTTTAGTAGGATGAGATCCCATTTGTTGATTCATCCTGCTAGTTCTTGTGCTATAGAGGTTTTGTTCATAAAGTCTCTGCCTAAGCCAATGTCTCCAAGAGTTTTACCTAACCTGTTTTGCAGCAGGTTTATTGTTTATGTTTTAATGTTTAAGTCTCGAATCCATTGTGATTTTAATTTAGTAGATGGTGAAAGAGATAGGTCTAGCTTGAGTTTTTGGTAGGTTAAAGCCCAGTTTTTCCAGTACCGTTTGTTAAAGAGGCTGTCTTTCCTCCATTGAGGTTGTTTGGGTCCTTTGTCAAAGATAAGGTGGTTTAGTGTATCTGGAGTTGTTTCCAGATCTTCTAATCTATTCCACTGGTCCTCGGTTCTGTGACTTTGCTAGTACCATGCAGTTTTTACTGCAGTGGCTTTATAGTACAGTTTTAAGTTTAGCATTGTAATCCTCCCCCTGCCCTGTCCTGGTTGCTTAGAATTGCTTTTGCTATTTTAGGTCTCTTGTGGTTCCAGATGAATTTTTGGATGATTTTCTCTAGCTCTCTGAAGTATGGTGTTGGGATTTCCATTGGAATTGCATTGAATCTGTGTAGTAGTTATGGGAGTATAGACATTTTGGCGATGTTGGTTCTCCCTACTCAGGAACAAGGGATGTCTTTTCATTTTCTGATATCCTCTTCTATCTCCTTTTTCATAGTGCTGTAGTTTTCCGAGTAGAGGTCTTTCACCTCCTTTGTTAGATTGATTCCTAGATATTTTATATTCCTGGGTGCTATTGTGATATTTCATTTTTCTGGGTGCTCTCTTTCAGTGAGTCTGTTGTTTGTATATACGAAAACTGTTGATTTTTGATCATTGACCTTGTATCCAGCTACACTACTAAATTTGGCAATTAAGTCTAGCAGTCTTTTGGTTGAGTTTTTAGGATCCTCTATATAGAGAATTATATCATTGGCAAATAATGATGGTTTAACTTCTTCCTTACCTAGCCTTTTTCCTTTTATTTCTTTGTCTTGCCTAATTGCCGTGGCTAGTATTTCCAGCACTATATTGAACAAGAGTGGTAACAGTGGGCATCCTTGTCTCATTCCTGATCTTAGTGTAAAAGGTTTCAATTTTTGTCCTTTTAGTATGATGTGGGTATTGGCTTCTCCTAAGTAGCTTGCAATAGATTGAGATAAAGTCTATCTATTCCAATTCTCTATAGGGTTTTGATCATGAATGGGTGTTGGATTTTGTCAAATTCCTTTTCTATTGAGATGAGCATATGTTTTTTGTCCTTGAGTCTGTTAATATATAGTGTATTACATTTATTGATTTATGTATGTTAAACCAGTTTTGCATCCCTGGGATAAATCCGACTTGATCAGGGTGTATGATTTTCTTGATAATTCTGTGTTCTGTTTGCCAATATTTTATTGAGGATTTTTGCATCAGTGTTCATTAGAGAGGTTGGCCTGTAATTTTCTTTTTTCATTGAGTCTTTCTCTGCCTTTGGAATCAAGGTAATGGATGTGTCAAGGAATCATTTTGGGAGTACTGCTTCTCTTTTGATTTCATTGAAGAGTTTGAGAAGTAGTGGCATTAACTCCTTTAAAAGTTTTGTAGAATTCAGCAGTGATGCCATCAGGACCAGGGCTTTTCTTTGTTTGTAGGTTGTTTTTTTTTTTTTTTTTTTTGAGACAGGGTCTGGCTTTGTAGTTCAGGCTGGCCCTGAGCTCACTATGTCACCCAGGCAAGCCTCGAACTCAGCAATCCTCCTGCCTCTGCCTCCTGAGTGCTGGGATGACAGGCATGAGTTACCATGCCTGGCACTGTGGTATGTGGTATTAATTGCTGGTGGGTGTGAGTCACCAAGCCCAGCACTGTATGTGGTTACCAGGAATCAAACTCAGGACCTTGCACTTGCGATGTAGGTGCTGGACCCTCTGAGCTAAATCTCCGGCCCTGTTTGTAGGTTTTTAAAAAATTATATTTTCAATTTCACAAATTGATATAGGGTTGTTTAACATTTTTGTATCCTTTTCATTCAGCTTTGGAAGTTCATATGTGTCTAGGAATCTATCCATTTCTAGATTTTCCATCTTTTTGGAGCAGAAATTTTCAAAGTACATGTTTATTATTCTTTGGACTTCCACTGTATCTGTGGTGATTTCCCCATTTTCATTTCTGATAGCATGAATTTGAGTCTTGTCTTTTCTATATTTGATAAGGACCTTGCGCTTGTGAGGCAGGCGCCAGAACCACTGAGCCAACCCTCCGGCCTGCTAGTCTGTCTTTTAATTGGCCCGTTGAGTCCATTGACATTAATGGTTATGAGTGGTATGGACATATTTAGAGCTACCATGTTTCCCTATTCTTGGCTCTTTTCTTCCTTACTTTTCCTCTTTTCCATTCATTTTCTTGTTTGCCCTAGTGAGTTCACTCTGTTGGTTCTCGTGGGTATGGAATTTTCTTCATTTTTTTTTTCCACGATGTTCTTTAAAATGTTTTGGAGTGCAGGTTTTGTATTTGTGAAGTTTTTCAGGTTTTCTTTATCATGGAAATATCTTATTTCCCTGTCCATTCTAAAAGATAGGATACATCAGTCTAGGTTGGAGGTTGTTTTCTTGCAATGCTTGAAATACTTCCCTCCAGGGTCTCTTTGCGTTGAGTGTTTGTGTTGAAAAGTCTGCTGTGATCCTAATGGGCTTCCCTGTATAGGTGATTTTCTTCCTTTCTCTAACTGCTTTCAGTGCTTTTGTTGTGTATCTGGAACCTTGATAATTATGTGTCTAGGTGTAGTTTTTTTTTTTTTTTTTTTTTTGGCCATACTGGGGATTGAATTTGGGCCCTTCTGTGTCCAGGGTTGGCGCAGTACCACTTGAGTTAAATCCCCAGCCCCTAGGTGTACATATTTTTTTGTGTCACAACCTTTTGGAGTCCTGTAGGCCTCATTTATCTGTATGTCCAATTCTTTTCCTGTGAAGTTTTCTGCCATTATCTCTGACAATAGTTGTTTTGTCTTTTGCACTCTTTCCTGCTTCCTCAGTGACTCCAGTCAGTTTTATGTTATTCTTCTTTGAATCATGTAGAAGCTGTTGGATTGATTTCTCATGGTCCCTTGCCATTTTCCATAGATTATGTCTTTCATATTCATTGGCTGCTATCCTGTGCTCTAGATCTGAAATTTGGTTCTCTGCTTCATTCATCCTACTTCACAAACTTTCATTCTCCTTCTTCATCACCTGCAGCTCTGCTTGAAGCTGTTTAAAAGGTTCCATTGCTTTTGCTATCTGAGATTCTATTATCTCACTGATCTCTTCTTAAATGAAGTCTTTCACTTCTCTGTTTTCATCTTAGAGATGAGTTCTGATTTCCATTCTACTGGATGTGCTTTTGTTACCATCTCAAAGAGTCCTAGTGTTTCAGTTTCAGTTTGCTCTGTTTCCCTTTTCCCTGATTTTCCCTGTGGTGGTGATCTTTGTGTCTGCCTTTTTGAATATTTTCTCATTTCTATTCCTTTGTTGTTACTAATGTTATTTGTTTAATTCCTTGCCTGGTATCAGGGCAATGTTAGTTGCAAGTCTCTTTCTTTCTATTATTTGGACCCTTTGGAAGTGGCATCTTGCTGGGTTGTCCTCCTTGAATCTGTAAAGACCCTTGAGAGTTGTCGGTTCTGATCTGTCTCAGTGCAGCTTTGGTGTGGAATGGGGGCTGGCCGGCAGGCCGCTGTCCTGGGTGCAAGTAGTGGGGCGGGCCTCCTTTGTTGTCTAAGTTCCCCTGTGCACACACTTGACTGATCTGTCTCAGCGCAGCTCTCAACCCAACTATTATAAAATTTGTCTTTGTAGAGCTAGTTGATGATTTACCATTTGGAAAGATAAGCAGTTTTAAATTTCATAGTTTTGTCACTTGACAAAACTGTCAAGTTTTAGTTTTTATTGTTTAAAAAATTTACATCACCAAATGTAGATTGGATCACCTCCCTTCCCTGCCTACAAATTATAATTCTCAGGAGAATTTTCAAAAGCAATTTATCCTTTTCCAAAAAGAGTATTCTGTATACTACTCAGCAGCTTGTTTTTCTCATGAAACAATGTATTATAAGCTGTGCAGTAAATTATTTTTCGCTTTTTTATGGTGGTGGGGATGGGATCCAGTGCTTGGTACAGGCTAGGCAGTGCCCCATCAAGGCGCAGATTTCTAGCTGTCATTCTGTTTATTGTATAGTATTCTATGACATGGACAGAGCACGATTTATTTTTCCATTTTTCTTTTGAGGGTTCTATAATCAGCTTTCAATTTTGCTACTATTAATATACAAATATTATTAGAATAGTCTTCTTTGTACATATAATGTGAACTATAACCACAGATTTCTGGAAATGGTATTGTTCTGATGTGCACAATCTGCTGTTCAGAAAGTATAAATTTATCTCCTAAAGACCCTTCTAATGGTATTTGAACACCTCTTCCCTCATACTTTCAAGTAGATATTGTCAGTGCTTTAAATTTTTAATCACTCTTAGAGCATTTCATTTGGCTTATATTTCTGTGTTTTCAAATGAGATGATATGAGTTTCACATTTGCTGAGTAATTTCATTATTTTAGGTGGTCCATGTGACTACTAAACTTCTTAAGAACTGAAATTTCTATTGTAGATTTGATGTTGACCATGGCATATTGGGTTAAAAATGATTTGGTTTATAAGTCTACCAGCATATTAGTCTAAAGGGAAGTAAAAAAAGGGAGATAGAACATCATTTTTGTAATATTTTAAGGAAAGCATCATGCGAAACTGTTCTGTCTCTCTCGTAGCCTCTACTCCCTTTTAGATATTTATGAGTTAAGCAGAACTGTATTGTTTGGGGATCTCAACATGGGTATATGCTGTGTACTTTGAGTAAATGATAAAAACTACTAGGAATTCCAAAAAAAGGTCATTCTACTTGAAAGCAGGGATTTGCTTTCTCAAAATTTCTTCCTTTCAGATGTGAATTGTCACCTGCTCTGTTAGCACTGTGGCTCAGTTCACTTGCCTGCCTCATCCTTGACTGATACCACCAGCTATACTTGATAGTGGCATTAAATAAAAATGTATTTATGTAAGATGAAGACATCTCAGTTCTGCTGCAACTGATGTGAAAGATTTAAATGTTTTGGAGAAGACCCTGCAGTTTAGCACTATTGCTAAGGTAATAGGGTGCCCAAAAGCATGTTGCTTATTTTCAGTGACTCTGTGGTTAAACAGATCTTAAGTCTTGTGCTGACCTGATTGTTCTTTTATGAAGTATAGTCCTCTTAATGTCTGGTAGACTAGCCACTGTGGATACAGATTGAGCGATTCACATAGAACCCAATTCTACTTTTTTTCCCCTCAGTACTGAGAACTGCGAGGGATTAACCCTATGGTCTTTCACCTAAGCAGAATCTTCTTTTATTTTTGGAAACAATCTGATTAATTTGTCCAGGTTGGGCTTGAGTGAGTAATCCTTCTGCCTTAGTCTTTTAAGAGTGCTGAGATTCAATGTTGATTATGATCATAATGTGTATATATAGAATGTACCAATAGAGTCAATTAGAAAAAGAGTGATGAGATTATAGGGATATACCACCCCACCTGCCTTAATTCTACTTTTTAGTATTTAATAATAATGGGAAATATGTTTAAGACACTATTTGAATTGTTATTATTATTATTTTTTGAGACAGGGTCTCACTTTGTAGTTCAGGCTGGCCCTGAGCTCACTATGTAGCCTAGGCAAACCTCGAACTCAGCAATCCTCCTGTTTCTTCCTCCCAAGTGCTGGGATTACAGGCGTGAGCCACCGTGCTGGGCACTGTGGTATGTGGTATTGATTGCTGGTGGGTGTGAATCACCACGCCCAGCATTGTATGTGGTTACCAGGATTGAACTCAGGACCTTGCATTTGTGAGGCATGTGCCGGAACCACTGAGCTAAATCTCTGGCCCACTATTTGAATTAATAATTTATTTCTCACACCAACCCAGTAGGGTGGCATTTTTTTCATTTGACAAGAAAGAAAACTGAAGCTTAGAGAAGTTAAGCAGCATCCTCAAGGTCACATAGTTTGTAAACATTTTTCTTGCCCAACCATTTTCTTAGACTTCTTTTGAATCTCCCATTTTCTCAGATACTACCCCCATTTTCAGGTACCCATTGTTCTCATTATCAGCCTCTTGGTAGAGTTTGAGTTAGAGATCGAAATTGCCCATAGCAGCTGCAACCCCTAAGTGCATGTCTGTGGACAGGTTTGGGGAGTTGGGGGCTAAGGAAAAGCCCTGAGGTGGACAGTGGTAGTTTTCCAGTTCTCTTTGTATAATCTGTCACAGTCAGGAAAATGTTAATAATACAGAATATGTTCAATAAGTTCCTCGAATTTAATTATACCAAACAATCTCATTCATAATTCTGGAAACTGAGAATGAGACGAAGTGATGGTGTCAGGACCAGAATCTAGGCTTCTAATGACTTTATAATTATATTCTGTAAAGAGTTAACTGTGTTAGTTGGGCCAGATTGAGAGAGTATTAACTGTTCGCAGAAAGACTGTGAAGGTAATTCATGTATCATTCTGTTTTGCAGCAGTTGGTATTATGAAGGAGGGAGGTTGATTTTTCCATCGGAGAAATTATGACTCTTGTCACACCAGGGGAATGTGGTATTATAATGATTTGAGTATGGCCTTGGGATTTCAGTGACATACGCCTTTTATGACTTCAGGAAGAAAGCTGAGCTTTCTGAAAACTTGATGTTAAAAATATCATACTCCCTTTATTATTAGGACTGGAGTAAATATTTGTAGAATATATGTCAGTAGGAGAGCTCTGCAGTTAAGCACTGTGAATGTTTTCATAGCACAGTAAATGGAGTCAGGCTAATTCTCAATTAAAATTCTAAGTGGTACCCATTTGAATACATTAAATATTTGTGATATTTTACAGTAAAGCTAAAGTTTCAAAGTAGATGGAATGTTTTTTCCTTTCTCTTTTGTACAAAAACTATAAAGAAGTTTTACATCAGAGAAATGAGTTTTAGATTTTCATATCTCTTTAGGATTACCCCATCATAATTTGCCTAATAACTTCATAATTATTTCGGTACCTGTAATCTTTATGACTCTCCTGTGCTCATTTTTCTTATTTTATGTCTATAAGTTCTGAGCCTTGCCCCAGCTGCTTACCTTTCCCTTGCAGATCTGGTCTTGTATCCTACCCGCCTTCATTTAGATTCACTGCCTGGTATAGGCAAGGTAGTATATTAAATGTTTAAGATACAATTCCTGTCTTCAAGGAGCTTTGCAGTCTAGAGATTAAAAGAGATATGCATACAAATGAATGCAAGATATTGGATAAAATAAAATAAGTTGAATTCTAGTGGTTAAATTTTAGATCGTTGTCTTTTGAAGGCTATGGACATACCTATGGTCATTCCTGAAGTCATATTTCTGTTAAATATTTATAACATTTATGCTATCCAGTTAAGGGATTAAAATTTTCAATTTTAGTATAAGAAATTTTGAGTTCCAGTTTCTTATAAAAAGGATGATAAATAATAAGAATATAAGTAACATATGAGTTTTAATTATAGAATAATATGGCATATTCCCATTTTTCTCCCTCTGGGGTTATCAGTAATCAGATTTTAGTCGGGAAGCAGAAGTATGAATTGTGACTTGAATTTAATGAAGTCTCTGACCTTCATGTAAGTCACATTTTTTAAAACAATTTTTTAATTGAATTCTTTATTGGCACATTTTATATACAGCTCACAATCACACACAACATTGGGGAATTTGTACCACTATATGAAACAAGTTAATTCTCATATATATATATATATATATATATATATATATATACTCTTTTCTTTTGGAATCATATTTATTCCTTCCCCTCATTACATTCCCACACCAGATTTCCTTTGGAAATTGTGTATTTTACAAAAACTGTCATCCATTCTAGAACTCGTTTACATCTACAGGTGTTCATATCAAAGAAAAGATCCGGTATTTGCATATCTGTAATCTATTTCACTTATTAGTGTATCCTCCAGTTGTATCCATTTATATAAGTCACATTTTATAGGCTAGTCTTTCTCACACTTTAATTTAATTTTGTTTTGTTTTTCTTTTATTTTTGGTACTAGGGATTATACCTAGGGCCTTTGCAATGAGCTGCATACCTAGCCTCCTTTTAAAAGTTGTAATTTTGAGATGAGGTCTTGCTGTGTTGCAAGTCTGGGCTCAAAGTTGGGATCCTCCTGCCTTGGCCACCTAGAACACTGGGATTATAGATGTGGACCACCATACCTTACTTTTTCTAAAAAATTTAAAGGAAAGATAATGTATTATAAATTATAAAATATAAAGGGATTGATACATCAGATCCTTTGTGGTATTTCAGTTGATTGTGTGTATGTGTGTGTGTATATGAAATAATGATTCGTAATGTGTGGAAGTACTTTGACTTCAGGTCTGTGTGCCTCCATTTGAGAATTTGCTGTGTATATTGAAAAATACCATTCATAAGAATGAGCTACATATGTAAACAATCATAAAGGTAGAAAAAGTTGAATAAGATTGATTATGGATTACATATGTTGAGTTTCTATGGCCCCTAACTTAAGCACAAATGTGTGCATGGAAAGCTTTTTAACTTCTATATTTCTGTAGTCATTTTATTTTATTTTATTTTATTATTTTATTTTATTTTTAATTTTTTTTATTTTTATTTTTTTGAGACAGGGTCTCACTTTGTAGTTCAGGCTGGCCCTGAGCTCACTATGTAGCCCAGGCAAGCCTCGAACTCAGCAATCCTCCTGTCTCTGCCTCCCGAGTGCTGGGATGACAGGCACGAGCCACTGTAGTTATTTTATTTTTGCTACCCACATGCCTAAGAAGTGTACAGGGAGAATTTGTTCAGAGTGCTGACCACAAGCACATTGTAGCACTTACCAGTCATCTCAGTATTAAAAAGTCTGCAATATGTCCTGTGAAAGACAATTGATAATCAATGCAGCCCTTTTAAAAATGTTAGTTATTTATTCTTCAAGGGCTTTCTTTTTTTGGTACCAGGGTTCAGAACTTGGTACTTGCCAGGCAAACACTGTGTCACTGAGCTACATCTGGCCCTTCTTCCAGGTTTTTCAAGTGTGAGTCTTGGATTAGTTCTTGGCAATTAGCAAGCTGTCTACAACTTGTTTGTATTCTAGGAGACTGTATCAAACTTGTAAGAGCTTAGTTATCTTTGTTTTAATTCTAAATTTTAAAAATTGATTTTATTGGTACATTTTATATACACATTATGATCACAATTGACATTGAGAATTTTTATCAGTATGTGACACGACTTAATTCTCATTTTTTCCCATTCCCCTGCCCATTCTACAACCCTTGCCTCCTATATACATAAACTTTGTTTCCTTTTTTCCCCTTCTTTACTTACCCTACTCCCTTTTCCCTTTGAATATTTTCTATTTCACAGTATCTATCATACATTTTAGAACTCATTTACATATTCAGTTTCTCATACCAGAGAAAAGATATGGCATTTACACATCTGTGACCTATTTATTTCACTTATGAGTATGTCCTCAAGGCATGTCCATTTGAATATAAACGACTCAAATTTATCATTCTTTATGGCAGAGTAATACTCTCTTCTATATGTGGGCATATATACTCTGGCAAATACTGTGAACACAAGGATACATAAGACATGGCATGAATAGAACAGAGCCTTAAATAGATAATTTTTTTTTTTTTGAGAAACGGTCTCATTTTGGAGTTCAGGCTGGCTCTGAGCTCTCTATGTAGCACAGACAAGCCTTGAACTCATAGCAATCCTCCTGCCTCTGCCTCCTGAATGCTAGAATTATAGGTGTGAGCCACCACACCCAGCATTGTGTGGTACTGGGAATCAAATTTGGGATTTTGTGCTTACAAGGCAGATGACAGAACCACTGAGGTAAATCCCCGACACCTCTCACATTATTTTTTAATCTTTTTTAATAAAATGAGGGTTATATGTTCTAAATTTTTAAAAATTTTATTTTTAGAGAAGTTTAAAGCTCCATGTTTCATGTATCTGTCCCATACTGATTTAGTTTAAATCTTTGGATTGAAGGAATCTTTTCCATCTAACCTTAATCTTTGATTTTGCTGTTTGTAAATCCACTGTACTATATAAAACATAAATTCCTCAAGGACAGGGAATGTGTTCATGTCACCTATTAAAGCGTGGCCTCAGAGTGAATATTAATAAAGGATGAATAATGGATTTACTGTGTCTTAGCTTCATTTTAGTTTTATTTTTATTTAAAAAAATTAAAATTTTCTTTTTTTTCTTTTAGGCATCAGGGTCTTACTATGTAGCCCAGGCTGACCTTGAACTCCAAGTACAAACCATCCTCCCACTTCAGTTTCCAGAGTGGTTGGACTATTAGCGTATGCCACCACAGTGGCCCTACCTATTTTTAATTTCTGAATCGATAGGATACATATCTATAGTATAAAATTACTAATGGTGGGATGGAGATTTAGCTTAGTGGTTCTGTCGCCTGCCTAGCAAGTGCTAGGTCCTGAGTTTGATCCCTGGTAACCACATACCACGGTGCCGGGCGTGATGACTCACATCCACCAGCAGTTAGTACCATATACCACAATCCCAGGTGTGGTGGCTCCCACCTGCAATCCCAGTACTTGGGAGGCAGAGACAGTAGGACTGCTGAGTTTGAGGTTTGCTTGGGCTATATAGTGAGCTCAGGGCCAGCCTGGACTACAAAGTGAGACCCTGTTTTCAAAAAACAAAACAAAACAAAACAAAACAAAACAAAACAAAACAAAACAAACTACTAATGGTATATGGGCTTCACTAATCTCTGAAGTTGTCAATTTCTTAGTGCATAAAGATGGTATGTTGCAATGATAGTTTAATGAATGCCTGTTTTGTGCTAGGTACTTAGAGCTTCCCTTAGTACCATTATTTGTTATTCCTCATCCATGTTTTGCTAAAGTAGGCTTTTTCTTCTTTCTCTATTTTTTTATTTTTATTTTTTGGAAAGTCTCCCTTAACACAGTTGAGTAACGCTATAATGGTTCTTTTAACACATTAGTGTAATAATTTTAAAAATATTGTGTTATAAATATGGTCTTTATTAAAATATGAATTCCTGAGGGCCAGATGGTATTCTATTCTTTTTTGAGTTACCATTGTCTGGTATGTGGCAAGTGTTAAGCAAAATTTTGCTTAGTGAATGGAAATCTGCTTGAAATGATAGATTCAGAAAACAGCCTATTTTAGTTTTCTAGATTTATGAATGGTAATTAAATTATGTGATATAGTAGTGAATAAGTAAGTGTTTAGGAAAAAGTAAAACTATGGATCTTAGACTGATGGCCTTGTCTTATATGAGGGAACTTAGGTTCAAAGAGAGTTATTATTCTAACTGGTAAAAATGGCTTGCCATACTTAAACTGTTTGTGCTAATATAATTTATGTCAGTTTCCTTCTTTCTGTATCAGAGTCTGAAATTTTAGTATAAGCTACACAGAGTACATGTATGGCCTATTCACAGTAAAAACCTCAGACACTGATTCTCTAATGAGACTTTTCTGGTAACCAACATTTCATAATGTGTCACAAGTCAGTAATGAAGGATGTAAATATATCTTGTATGACTCTGTTGGGAGAGGTCTCTTGGAGCCGTATTTCTGGATTCTTCTGGACTTTGCATCTTGCAATTATTCCTTTGCTGATTATTGTAATTTGTATCTTTTTTTTTTGAGAGACAGGGTCTCGCTTTGTAGTTCAGGCTGGCCCTGAGCTCACTGTGTAGCCCAGGCAAGCCTCAAACTCAGAAATCCTCCTGTCTCTGCCTTCTGAATGCTGGGATTACAGGCGTGAGCCACCACGCCTGGCAATAATTTGTATCTTTTAAATATAATACATCTTAGCTGTATATGTGACTATGTGTCAAATCCTGTGAGCCCTTGTGAGCCCATTGAACTTTGGGGATGATCTTGAAAATCTCTAATCTAACAAGATAAGTAAATTCTCCCTGCTTCCATGTGAGGGAAGAATAATAAACATAATAAAGAAAAATATTAGGAACTAATGTTCCATTCAGATAAGTAAAATTGGTTTTGTTTGTAGAAAGTCTGGGTGTCTATATTAGAGCTCAGCAAAAGATTGCTCTGAGAAGGTGTTATTTAAATTGAGATCTCAGTGGCAAGAGGAAATTATCCATTGGAGGATGAGAGAAGAGTATTTCAAGACAGAGTACAATGCTTTCCACATTTAAAAAAGACAAGAGTAGATAGATGTCTTGTGGGTCAAACAAGGGAGTGGTAGAAGATAGGTGTGGATTGGTAGTTGAGGAACATTAGTTAAGCCCTAAATGAAGAGGTTTTTGTTTTGTTTGTTCAAGTGCATAAAGATGGTATGTTGCAGTGATAGTTTAATGAAATCCTGTTTTGTGCTAGGTACTTAGAGCTTCCCTTAGTGCCATTATTTGTTATTCCTCACCCATGTTAAAACTATGAGTTTTAAAGATGGAGAGAGGCGAAGATTTGATTTATTATATTAAAGTACCACTATAACTGTATATCTGGAGAATGAATTTAAGTGAGGCAGTGTAGAAGTTATTTATTAAAATAGGGGAAGACCAGGATAATACAAGTCTGAGAAGAGTTTTATTTTGTCAAACACTACATAGAAG
>PVIC010048717.1:0-13417 GCA_004025085.1 Thryonomys swinderianus
AAAGAAAGATACATGTATCTTTACAGTAATCTTCTCTTTTTCAAATTGAGAAATGAGGCTAGACATACTTCAGCCTAAATCCTGAAGGGTTATATTTAAACACAGCATATACACTGTATTGCCTTTCACTAATTACACTTCATACATTCATGTCTTTCAAAGATAGTATGTCTATGCAGAGTATATGGCCCTAGAGGTGAGGTGGTTCATCCTCACTGCATATGGAGATGAATTTTGTATGATTCTCTGAGCACAGGATTTGTTTTCCCAGAAACACTTTCAAAGGTGGAAAATTTATACCTGACAGGTGAATTTAAAAGTTCCCTCCTGACTATAGGGCCAAGAGTGAGCTCCAACATGCATGTGTTGCTCAATTTAATTTTTTTTTTTTTATTGGTGGTATGGGGGATAGAACTTAAGCCCTTGTGCTTGCATGGTAGGTGCAGTGCCACTGAGCTAAATTTCTGGTTTACTTTCTATTTCGGTTCTACTACTACATTTTAAATTTGTTTCAGTGCTGGGGGTGAATCCTAGGCCTCATGCCTGCTGAGTACTTGTTCTACCACTGAGCCTCACTTTCAGCCCTTCCTCCTGCTTCTTCACAGACGTTTTGGTCTGTTGCTATCTACTAAGTTGGCCACACACATGTGCAATCTCTATTACTGAGTAAAGCATCATGTGAAGCAATAGTATGTATTGTTTACAGGAAACTGTATTAATACTGTTCTGAGTCAATATATACACAGCCAGGGTGAGGGAAAATTTATCAATTCTCTGGGATGCTAAGACAAAATCCCACAAGCTTGGAGATGGGTGGAGCTTAAACAATAGAAAAACTATTTCTCACAGTTGTGGAGACTGAAAGTCTGGGATCAAGGTATCAGCAAGTTTGGTATCTCCTGAGACCACACCCCTTATTGTCACATGGACATTGCCTTGAGCAGGCGAGTCTCCATTGTTGATTGGATGTCCTGGACTCCTTGTAAGGATACTACAAGAGACTGGATTAAATCTCACTCTAATGACTTCATTTTAACTTAATTACCAATTTAAAGAATGATTCTGTCACCAAATTCATTCTCATTTTGAAGTGGTAGGGATAGGGTTTGAACATAATGGATTTTGGGAGCTTACAATTCAACCCATGAGCATAGGATTGGCTCCTTCTGAAGGTTGTGAGGGAGAATCTGTTCTGGGCTCTCACCCAGCTTCTGGTAGCTGCAGGCCTTGCTTCACTTGTCCGTGGTGCTATCCTGTCTTCACATTGGATTTCTCCCTATGTGTGACAGGTTTCTGGGGGGACATCTGTGTCCACATTTCCCCATTGTAGAAGGACATCAGTATATTGAATCATTATTCATCCTAGCAACCTTATTTTAATTTTATTGCTTCAGTAAAGACCCATCTCTACAAATCACCATCTCAAAAACCAGAGGTTAGGACTTCAACATATCTTTTTTTTTTTTTTTTTTTTTTGAGACAGGGTCTTGCTTTGTAGTTCAGACTGGCCCTGAGCTCACTACATAGCCCAGGCAAGCCTCAAACTCAGCAATCCTCCTGCCTCTGCCTCCTGAGTGCTGGGATTACAGGCGTGAGCCACCACGCCCATCTCAACATATCTTTTTATATGGTCATCATTCAACCCGCAACAAGGCAATATGATTTCAGGGCCTTGGGGAGATGTTTAAGGAGCTTGAACTGTTTGGCTCCAATATTCATTCTTAAATTAGGAACAGGTGGATATTTCATAGCATTGACAATAGCAACAAACAGAAGAATTGAGCTGGGCTGTGAGCCTGATGCTTGGAGGGACAATCAGAGGCAAGGCTGGTTCTATGCTTTGGAGGAATCCCTCAAAGCCCCATGTGTTAAAGGTTTGGTGCCCAGGAGCTGGGAGGTGGTAGAAACTTTAGGAGGTGGGAATTAGAAGGAGGCCTTTAAGGCTCTGGAGATGTGTTTTTTAACACAATTCTGGGCTCCTCGCTACTTCCTCCTCCCTTTTTGATTTGCTCTGCCTCGTGCACTTATCATAAATACAGAGCTGAAACAAAAAGATAGCGTGGTTTTCCATGAAAGCATGGAATAAAGCGAGGGCTTAGTACATTCAGCCAGGAAACATAGTAAGGGTAAACATCTTGTGGCTAAATTAGAACCACAGTCTTGAGAGGAGAGGAGATGGTGCATATGAAGACAGGAAACTTGAACATCAGAAGACATGAATTAAAGTCCCTGAGGTTTAAGGATTGGGGCCAGGAAAGTGTAGGTGTTTGTTAAGGCTGGATAGAGGCCAGTAAGTCATATTTAAAAACTGTGGCTTTTATTTTGAGAGAAGGTATGAGACGTTTAAGTAGGAAAATATGATAAGATTTATGTTTGAGAAACACTGCTTTAGATGGAGAGGTGGGGTTGGAGGTTACCAGAGTGATAGTGGAGGGAGAGGCCTTTTACAGGGTGAATGCGGAATGCCACTCCGTGGAAAATAAAAGTAGCTTTGACTGGGTTGGTGATGGTGACATGTTCCAAGCAGACACCTTTGAAATACTAAGGAGCCCAGACACTGGGCCTTTTCCAAGTCGTCCCTGACTTGTGGTAATTCAATGTACTACTTGTGTGTGTGTGTGTTTATAATAGTGTGAAAGTGATATACATTCAGTGGAAACCATACTTCAAATTTTTAATTCTGACTTTTCTGTGAGCTGGTGAATAGTGCCACATGACAGCATGAGACTGGACAACAATGAGCCATTAAGAAGGGAAACAACCAATATTCTAAGCTGTGATATTTGATATGCTGTGTCTGTTAACAGCTTTCTTGGCTTACAATATTTTCAACTTATGGTAAATTTCAGACAAAACTTGTGGAGCATATATACTCATATATATATAGTATATATACTATATATATATATGTATATATATATACTATATATATACTATATATATAGTATATATATATATACTATATATATACTATATATATAGTATATATATATACTAGTCCTCTCAAGACTAGTATATATACTAGTATATATACTAGTATATATACTATATATATATGTATATATATATATACTATATATATACACTATATATATACTCATATATATTATATAATTTATATATACAATATAAATTATATATAATATATAATAAATTATATACCATATATTATTATATATTATATATTTATATTATATAATATATAATAAATTATATACCATATATTATTATATATTATATATTTATATTATATATTTTATATACTATATAAATCATATATTATATAAATTATATAATATAAATATATATATATACATATAGATAGATGATAGATAGATACATTTTTTACTTGTTATGGAGCATATATACTTTTAGGTAAGCAATCCGGGACCAAATATTGTCCCTATCTTTATTTTTTTTAATAAAATTTTATTGAAACACAGCTATGTACATCTATTCTGTGGCTACTCTCATACTATCACAACAGAGTTTGGTAGTTGTGACAGAGACTGCCTGACCTACAAAGTCTAATGTATATATCCTCTGGCCTTCTCCAGGAAAAGTATGCTAGTCCCTACTTTAGGAGACTTCTCATATCACAAATACAAAAATGAAAATCTCAGGCAAACCTACTGGTCCTAATCTATCCACTTCAAATTAATTCTGCCAGGACCTAGAGACATTCTCTCAAGCTTTTTATTCTAGCTCCTATAAATGACAGGGTCTAATGCTCTGGAAAGTTGGTTCTAATTGTTACTAAGAAGGGTTTGGTGGAGGAGATGGTTAATAAAAGATGAATTCATTGACTTATCAAAATCTTTGCCTAATTTATGGTATGAGAGTAGGTATCATAGCAACTACATAGCAAAGTCAAATTTTTCAATGTATTCAACATCCATTGTGTTTTGTCTTTTTCTCTCAAGAACTCATGAGTTATAGTTGTTTATACTGTGATAGCTAAGAAATATTTTGCAGAATGTATAACATATGACTTTATTCTAGGCCTAACATAAATGAAATAAGATATAAACTCCATTTATATTTTTGCTCAGGACCCTGAAAATGTTAGGGTGGGCCAGGACAATGGGAAGGCTCAAGATTATTTTTTGGATATCTGGTGTAATCACTTAAGCCATGAAGGTGACAGTTAGTTTGAAAAACCCATAATCTTTGATTTCTGATGGTTTGTTAAGGGATTTTTCAACTTAATAAAGGGAGAAAGGTACTTGTACAACACTTCTGTTTGTTACTTTCAGTATAGTATTCAAAAAATTACATTAACTATGCAACATTTTATATAAAGTGGGCTTTGTGTTACACAGTTTGGGCACTTTATGTAAGTTTTCTGACCATATTTAATGTAGCTAGATTAAATTAGGATGCTTGGTAGGTTGGGTGCATTAAATGCATTTTCAGTTCATGGTATTTACAGATTATGATGTGATAGGTTTATCATATTGTAATCCCAGTGTAAATCAAGGAGTGTCTGTCATTTTTAAGAGTGTTCCAGAATGTAGGTTGAAGATATGAAGCTGACATTGTAATATTAGAGCACTCAGAGGTGATGTCTGGGAGGACTGAGGACATAGAGTCAGCAATTGTGAGTGACTGAACCTATGGAAGTGGTCAAGATCTCCTGGAAAGGAGAATTATGCAGACAAGAAGGCCTGGGAGTCAATCTTGAGTTATGAAGAGGGCAAACATGCTGTGAATGATGTAGAGAAGAAGAGGAAAACCAGTAAGAGCAAAGCTTAAAAAAATGACTATTCATAAAAGTGAACACAATGATCTTCGGAAGATTTGGCCCCTTGGATGCTGATAATGACCTCAGAGTTGTTCCCATGAAACTGGAGGAAGAGGATTTGAAAGCTGTGTTGAGGTGGCTTGAGAAGTGCATGAGACATGAGACCTGTCAGAGTAATAAGGAAGCTCTAGGCTATTGAAGGAAACCAGCAGGTGGAGTGTTAGCTGCAGGAGGAAGAGGACAAGGGAGGGCTTTTAATTTTGAATTTTAAGGATATGAGGTGTTCAGAGATATTTCAGTGCTGATGAAAATATGTCACCAAAGAAAGTGAGGGAGTACTGAAAGAAGAAATGGAATGGGGGAGTCAGAGTTATAATTCAGTACCTATAGAACACTCCCAAACACACTCAAGGTCCTGAGTTCAATTTCCAGCACCTTAGGAGAAAAAAATATATAAAAAGAATTACTATTAGCTCCTAAGCTCAGGTTACCGGTGGGTTTTTGAACCCACCATACTGACTCACTCCTTGGTAAGTCTCTGCTAATTCAAATGGGCTTGAAAAACAGCATGACCATTATGCTGGGTGAGAGTCCCTGGAAAAGCCTCCCTCTAAGAGCTCATCCTCCCAGACTTCGCTGTCTGTACAGCATATGGTCTTTTGATTCAGCTGGAGATAGAAGAGGCTTTTGCTATTTTATCCCTCAGAAAGTGAATTAAATTTAAAATAGATCTCATTTTAGATCTAGAGGCTATAACGCTATTAGGGTACTAGAAATAGCTTGTTGTTTTCTTGGCTCATTGGTGTCTTAACAGCAGGATTTCACATTTCACCAGTGAGCGTGACCTGTGTGGACATCTAACATGCTCTGCATCATTATTTTACCTGATTAAAATGTTTGCTACTCCACAAAGAAATGGCATTGAAGACACAGGGGTCACAGACCATCAGAATTTTCATCAGAAAATGAAATTTTGAATCTTAGAAGTGGCACCAAGCTGGGAAATTTACATGCTATCAGGAAACAAGATTAGCTATCTGGAATAATGGAAATCTGAAGTAATTGCTTGAATTGCCCTAGCAATATTAGAAAATATAATAAACATTTTCCAGTTTTGAAAATATTTATTTTTCTTCTGTTTACTATAAAGAGATGCTGTCAACCTCATAACTAAATGCCTTCTTTGATACGCTTTATTTCCCCTAAATGCTGGTCCCACCATCACCATTGCACCTGTAGCAACTATTGTGCTAAGAGTTTTACAGACATTTCCTCATTTTACTTTGATCCACACTCTTGGGAGGTCTTGTTGTAATCAAAGGAGGAGGAAACTAAGACTCAGGAGATAAATCACTTGTACACATCATACACACTGTGTGTAAATAGCAGAACCAAATATAAACACAGGGAGGAGCCTTCATGCAGAACTCCTTTTTCCTGTTTTGTAATGAGAGGATTTACCTTCTGCCCTCAGGAAGCTCAAAATGGAATTGGAAACATATGGTGTAAGCATTCATAACATTTTCTTAGGCAAAGATTTTAGCTACAATAAGGCATCTGTCCATGAAATGTAAAACAGTGATGAATTAGTACTAGGAATCTGTAGGTTCATACTATTATAGTTGGTTCCTCATTCTTAGAACTAATGGACTAAATGAGTTGTGACTGGTTGAAGGCGGAGTGAAGAGATCCAGGGTGGAAGAAATAGTAAAGGCAGAGGCAAAGGGAAGTTACAGTGATATTGGGGAAATAATGGCAAGTTCTGTTTATCTGACATGTATGTGTAGTAGATATTGGAAAGATTGTCTGGGTCTCAGCATGCAAGTGTGTATAGCTAAAAATCTCTGACTTATTATGGTTCAACTTACTACTTTTGATTTTTTCCTGGTGTGAAAATGATATGCAATTAGTAGTAGCCATACTTCAATTTTTGAATTTAAATATTTTCCTTGGATAGCAATGTGTCTTCAAATTTTCATTTTTGGTGTTGGGCAGTGGCAGTTAGCCACAAGGCCCAGTCGGTCACAGTTTCCTGAGGGTAAACAATAGACATTCAACATTTTACAGTGTTGCTAAGCTATGATGTTCAATAGGTTAGGTGTATTACATGCATTTTTTACTTAATTGTATTTTTTACTTCAGATGAGTGATTGAGGTTTAATGTTATTTTAAATTGAGGAACATCTGCATTCTGTCCATACATTTTTCAAACGGCTTGAATAAAAAGATGACTGAACTAACAAAGCCAGTTGTGCTTCTGTCATCAAGAGGACAGATATTTAATTTAGACACTATCATTAAGAAGTAAACAAGTGTTTTACATTTTAATGAAATTTTTAATATTTTATTAAATTATTTTTAGCAATTCAGAATTTCTCTTTTCATCATGCAACCAGTAATAAAATCCTTCCCTTTATCTGTCTATCCTGGCTGCATACTAGAAATCATCTTAGGAGATATAAAAACTCCTAAATCAGAATATTAAATCAGAATATATGAGGGTAAGAAACAATTGGCATGTTTTGAGGCTTCCCAGCAGTTCCTATAGGTACTTGAGGCTAAATACTATTATAACAGATTCTCTGTGCATAAAAGAACTAATTAATTGATTACTGCTGTAAACATGGCTAGGTAAATAAAATGATAGTTGTACTGGTAACAGAAAATGACAGTTTAGGAAGAACTGACCTAATATGAGGAGACACATTTGCCATAAAATATAAGGAAAGTGTCCAATCTGAGTAGAGACTGGATGTTCCTTGAAGGTAGGTACTGCTTTCTATTGCAGTCTTATATTTGAGCACTGTCTCCTGTGGAGTGCTGTAGAATAGAAATCTGGACAGAGAAGTAGGCTTCCGAAAACAAAGTCTCACTTGCTTGTGAAGTAAGGCAGTATTGCTAAGATCCAAATGTTCACCAACATACAGAAGTTTCATAGACAAAAAAGGAAGATAAAGGCTGGTAACATAATGTAGGAAATGATAATATGAAAAGAACAGGAAAAAGAACTAAGGACGGGAGCTACGATTATAGAAGAATGAAATAATGCAAGAATAAAGTATGGAAATAAAATCTAAAGAGTCAAGTATATGTTGCAAATGGTAAAAGAAGAAGAGGTCTACAAAGTTTTTGTTTGTTTATTTTTCTTTCGGTGCTGGGGATGGAACATGACCTCATGCATGCTAAGCACATGCCATACCACCGAACCACCTACCTCATCCAGATGTGTTTTATCTTAAGTTAAAAAATATACAGTGGTTAATTTGTCTCATGCTTCAAACTCTGAATATATTCATTCTATATTTTGTCCAATTTGACAGGTAAAAATGGTAGTTTAATATATTTTAGTTGTTTTTGATTACTAATTATGCTGTTTTTCACACACACACATATATAAACATCTCTATATAATCTCTCTCATATATATATATATACATATATATATATATATCAATCCTCTTTGCACATTCCTTTTAATTTCATTTGCCAGTCCTGCCATTAGTGTATTTTAGTCATTTGTTCCCTATGACACTTTTTCCTTCACATGTATGAAGCAGAATGATGTATGTTTTGCCACATGAAGATTCACTTTTCCTGATTTTCAGGGACGATACTATGACACCCCTCATTTGTATGTCTTTGGACAGGACTTGGGATGAGGCAAAGACTCAGGTTTCTCTGAGAGAAGATGGTGAGACAGAGTAGGACATGATGGATGATTTAGTGGCACAACCTTTCACAAAGAAAAGGAGGGAGTGTGTTGATGCAGAAAAAATGGGAAAATCAAGATGCCGAGTAGACAATGTTTTGTCAACCGTTCACAAACGTCTGGATCAAATTATCCAACATAATTCCAGTTTGCGGCCAGTTATCCTGATCTTTCTGTTCTTGCCTTACTCAGTAGTCACTGGATGGATAGAGTTGATAGTTTCACTGAATAAAACTAAAAGACATACAATTCAATTTAAATTTCAGATAAGAAATTGATACTTTAAAAAATATGAGTAAACCTGGGGCCGGGGATTTAGCTCAGTGCTTCTGGCGCCTGCCCTGCAAGCACAAGGTCCCTGGTTCGATCCCCAGTAACCACATACAACAATACCAATTGGTCACGGTAACACCCACCCACCAACAATCAGTACCACATTCCACAGCAAGGGGTGTGGTGGCTCATGTCTATAATCCCAGCACTTGGGAGGCAGAGGCAGGAGGATTGCTGTGAGCTCAAGGCTTGCCTGGGCTACATAGTGAGCTCAGGACCAGCCTGAACTACAAAGTGAGACCCTGTCTCAAAAAAAAAAAAAAGTAAGCCTGAAATATGACATGGAACATAATTTTTTAAAATTTTATTTTTATTGGTACATTGTATATGCATATTGTGATCATACTCAATATTGGGAATTGTACCAGTATATGACCCAATTTAATTCTCATTTTTTCCTGTTCCCCTACCCACCACACAACCTTCCACTCCCTAAATACATAAGCTTTGTTTCCCTTTTTTTATTACCATCATATATTTGTTTACCCTTCATTACTTCCCCCTCTACCGTATTTCCCTTTGCGTATTTTTTATTTCACAATATCTATCATACATTCTAGAACTTATTAACATCTTCAATTTCTCATACCAGGGAACAGATACGATATGGAACATAATTTTAATCATAAAAATCCCATTCACTTTTTTTTATCTGAAAGTCAAATTATACTGAGCATCTTAAATTTTACTTGTCATCCCTAAATATGGGCTGCTTAGGGAAGGTGTGACTTTCAGTGAGGTGGCCCAACTGAGGCCGGCTCTGAGGATCTGACAGGTCAAGGTGCCCTGAGGAACCACATTCTTATGTTGGAATAGAAGGGCCCTTAATGAGGAGTATAGTGGGTACAAGGGATGCCCAAGAGAGTTGTACATAGAACTCCAGTTCTAATCTAGGACTGGAAATCCTAAGAGAATAACTTCAATTAATTGATAATAAAAAAAACCACCATTGGAAGAAATAAAAATTCTTATATAATAGGGCAGAGAAAAAAGTGAATATGTACTATTTTAGACAAACATTTTGATGGCATTTTGTTTTTCTTTTTTGAAGGAGGATGACAGAGAACATTTACACTGGGAAGTACGGTCAGGGGAGCTGTGTGAGGTTTATAGCAGAAAGAGGACAGTTGGATGATGGTGAGGTAAAGGACAAGGTAACTCTTGATGTTCTAAAGAAAAGTGATCATCTTTGCCATCAATAATGTTCTTTCTTCTGAAACAACAGGGAAGGAAAGTGAAGTTTGTGGAGTGGCAGAGAAGGAAATCATGGGTAAAAGTACCTCTATCATTTAGGAAATAAGAAATCAAGGCCATCTCCTGAGAGTCAGGGATGAATGCCAGTTCTGTTCTTGAGAGACATGAGATCTCCTTCGCCATAAGGAGCACAATTTGGAATCAGAGATTATTGAGAATGATCTTAACTTCAAGAGTAACTTTTCCTTTGCCACTCACAGAAGAGGAATAATATAAAACAGAAATCCTATTTGGAAGAAGCTTATAATCCCTCTGTATATGGAGAAAAAATTTATAAGAAAAAATAAATAAGCATCAAAGACATGAAGATTAAATACTTTTTTTGTTGTTACGGGCAAAAACTCTTACAGTTGGGAAATTTAAAGATTGTTGCAAACTAGAGGATTTGAGAAGGGTTCACCAATAAGTGGGGACTGTATTTGGATGTTGGATGAGGTGCTCGCTTCGGCAGCACATATACTAAAATTGGATGTTGGATGAGCTTCAGATCATATGGGCAAGTGGTACAAGTGGTACAAGTGGTCCAGGTAGGTTCTTGGCTCCTTGACAGACAGGGTCGGGTGGAATCCTGTAGGTTTCATTCATCCATGGATGAAGTCGATCACATTTGGCAAACCTATTTCTGGCCTGCAATATCCTGAATCATTGGACACTTTTGGTTCATCCTTTTAGCATTGTCTTGCGTGAAAGTTAGCAGACATGGCTTCCATTCTTTCAGTCCCATAAGAGTAGGTGAAATCTCAGCTGTTGTGGAAAAGGGGACAGTGGAAGTTCCAACTGGTACATGGGCTGATGGCTGACAGTGCTCATTGGCTGCAACAATGGAATGGCAGAGAAGGAAGTGTTCAAGAGGTCCCTGGGCTGCCTGGAGACTCCCTGGGCTCAGGACTTGTTTTAACATCAAGAATACTGAATGAGAGCAAAGAGGTAATTTAAGTTAATGAACTGAGAAAGTGTTGCTAGACGCCTTGAGTACTTTCCAGCCTGTGTTACCTTAACTGCCTCCCAAAAGTAGAAGAGATTGCGTGTTTTTCCCCTTAGTTTTTAACTCATTGCTAATTTTATTGCTCTTTTTATATAAGAAACTTCAGATAGATCTTTCCTAATCCTACCAGACTAATCTTCTTTAATTCCAAGTTTCATTGCATTGTTTTCCTGCTTAACACTCCTCAACAGCTCCCCACTGGCCACTATAAGTTCTTGATTTATAAAATTGCCCAAATCTTTCTGGTTTTTCCTAACATGACAGCTGTACTTTTTTTTTTTAAAGCTTTAAAACACAGACGCACACACATGCACGCATGCACTCACACAGCTCCCTTGATGTATGGCCCTAAGTGAGGTGCTATCACTGAGTCATGGACAGCATCCTCAGGGTATATACATTTAGTGATCAGCCTGTCATTTTTCCACCTGATAACTTGGTTCAGGTCTTACCACAGTGACATACCAGCAATAATATTTTCATGATTCTGTAAATCCTAATGCTATTGTTTCAGTGGTTTTGTTTAGTTGGTCTTCAGTCTGTCTGCTGGGATTTTTTCCAATAAGTGGGACTTTGATTATGGATTTCATGAAAAGCCTCTGGTTTTGGTAGAGTTGATACATCTTTGCAAAAAACTAAACAGCTTATGTTTTGTCAATATCAGTCCCCAGTTTACACTGGAATGGTTTATGGCAGAACAAGTGCTGTTTGGGTGAGCAGTGATTATCAAGGCAGCAAACAGAACTGGGTGATGCTGTCTGTGTTTTCCATGGATACTAAGATGAAGACATGTCGCAGGGACTTGTGAAACAGACAATAACACGATCTCATTTGCACATCTCCATCTCATATTCAGAAACCCAGCTACCAAAACTACATAAAAATCAGGAAGATACAAGTTTGGTACCAGAAGTTAGGAAAGAGCTCCGTAGATGTATTACAGCATCTAAGGGATTTCTGAGATAAGGCAGAGGAGGTGACAGAAGATAAAGTCATGATTCTTTGTTTTTGACAATGTTCAGGATTAGTTGTGATACGCTGGTAAACTAGATTTCTGGAAAAATTAATCCTGAATTTGGAGTATTTGGTGTGTAGTATAGATGCCCCACCATAGCCAGTTTCAAGCTCCTCCAAGGAGGAACCAGGAAGAGATGCACCGCTTCAGCTCATGCCCACTTGCCGTTGGCTCCATCATGCTACTGAGCATTATGGGAAATCAGCGAAGTGGTGGCTTGGATACATCCCCCAAATTGGACATATAGGTATGAGAGTGTGTGACAAGGACTGGAGGCTTGACAAAAAGAAGTCTCAAAGTCCTGTTTTTAGATTTAAGTCTAATGCTTTACTGAGCCATTTTCCCTTAACCCTTTTTCCACAAAGAGAGGATGTTGGCTTCCTGGGCTCTTAACTGCCAGGTCCCACAGCTTCCAGTAGCATCAGTCCTGAGAGGTAGAAGAACAAGTTAAAGCAGTGAAAACAACTAAGCTGACCTGCTGCTTTCTTCGATACAGGTTGACAACTGCAGGCCTCTTTCTCTGGAAGCCAGGTGGTCTGCCACCTCTGAAGGAAGAACTAGACAGATAGAAGGAAAAAGGATGCTCATGAGGATGACCCTACTGCAAAGACACTGTTACAGTCTGCAGGTTTGTGTCCCTCCCAATTTATATGTTGAAACAATGACTCTCAATGTGATAGTATTGAGAGAGGCCTTTTGGCAGTTAGTCTGGGTTAGATGAGGCCTTGAAGGTGAGGACCCTGTGATGGGATTAAGGCTCCCATATAGAAAAAGAAGAGCCATTAGAGCTTCCTCTTTCTGCCAAGTGAGGACACAGGGAAAAGGCAACGTTTTAGAGGACAGAAAGAGGGTTCTGACCAAAACCCAGCTCAGGGGTGACCATTCTGAGCTTGGACTTCCAGCATTCAGGTCTGTGAGAAGTAAAAGTCAGTTCCTTAAGACACCTAGTCTATGGCATTTTGCTATAGCCACCTACACAGGCGGAGGCACACTCATAAGATAGAAAATATACAATGCTATGGTGGAAATATAACCAGAATTATTGTTGCCACAGCAAGAATGGAAGTGTTTTTAAACTTCTGATCAGAAGACACATTCCTCAGATTGGGTGACAAGGAAAATGTCAACTGTGTACTTTTTATAGCTTAAGCACCTAAAATAAAATGACCCAGAAAGATAAAAAATCATAGAATGGCAAATGTATCTCAGCATATCACAACATAAACGCATCCAGAACTTAACATCACATATTGAAGGAAATTTAAACTGGAAGAGTTTGAATGTGATAAAAAAGTTAACTGGCGGGCCGGAAGGTTAGCTCAGTGGTTCTGGTGCTTGCCTCACAAGCGCAAGGCCCTGAGTTCGATCCCCGGTAAC
>PVIC010048718.1:0-13393 GCA_004025085.1 Thryonomys swinderianus
CTCAGCAATCCTCTTGTCTCTGCCTCCCGAGTGCTGGGATTACAGGCATGAGCCACCACGTCCGGCATTGTGGTATGCGGTGTTGATTGTTGGTGGGCGTGTCTCCACGCCCAGCATTATATGTGGTTTCCAGGGATTGAACTCAGGACCTTGCGCTTGCGAGGCAGGCGCCGGAACCACTGAGCTAACCCTCTGGCCCACAACAAAATTTTTTGAGATCCAAGCTTTCAGTGTTCAGAGTAAAAGGATAGTTTTTGGTCATGATTTTAACTATTAGAAATTCATTTAATTTTCACTGAATAGATAAGGAGCCTCTAAATTTAAGGATGGGAATTAGGGTGTTTGCTGTAGAGTCTGTCCTAAGAATACAAATAAATTGAATATGATTTGACTTTTGCTTGTCATTATAATCTGTGCTATTAATTCTGCTTTGCTGTGGTGTGACAATATCTTCAAATAGGTATGTAGGGGAGGAAGAGATCATTGTGACTTGCTCTCATGGCCTTGGGGTAGAAAAGAGGATACTGTGTGGATATTGGTGAAGGGTGGGATCTGTCATAGCCATGGATATGATGATGCTAGTGAAAGGCTGCACATGTGAGATTATTAATTAGTATCACCTACCAAGATTAGTTCATATAACTAATCTTACATAAAGATGCCCTTCCCTTCTGAAAATGCAACTAGTTAGATGAGTAAAATGTGTTTGAAGAGACTTAGGTGCAGGTAAGAAGGCTTTTTGGTGACAATGACATTTTGTCAAATGTCTCAGGAAGTCCATTCTGCTTCTTTGTTTTATAATATCATCAAGATATGGGGCTATCTTGGGGGCTATGAAACTATGGATGAAAACAGAGCCCAGAGTGCCATTGAACCCTGTGGAGGCATAAAATAATATACCAAGACAGAAAAGGAATAAAAGAAAGCTTAACGGATATATTGTACAGTGGACAATATATATGAGAGGTCTGCTGTGCTCAATGTGAGTAATGCTGTTTTTTTTTTTTTTTTTTTTGAGACAGGGTCTCACTTTGTAGTTCGGGCTGGCCCTGAGCTCACTATGTAGCCCAGGCAAGCCTCGAACTCAGCAATCCTCCTTTCTCTGCCTCCCGAGTGCTGGGATTACAGGCATGAGCCACCATGCCCGGCGAGTAATGCTGTTTTTAAAAGGGGCTGATGGAGAAAATGGCTTGCTTTGGAATGGAGGACCTAGAAGGACAGAGTGGGAGTGGCTTACTTTGAGTAAGTGTGGTCAGTGGCACACAAGCATTTGCTCATATCCTCGTTATGAAATCACTGTATGATCCACTTGGGGCATGTTGTTTGTGTAAGATGTTGCTAGGGGTCATTCGTAGTTTATCAGAATTATTTTAAGGTGACCGCTAGATCCAAGATGGATGTACTCATGCCCCATATTGGGTACCCCATTTCCCTTTTAACAGATCAACAAAGTCAGATGTTTAATATTCAAAGGGAGAGCTCATCTTTAGTAGCTGCTTTACACTGTACATGGAATGAAACAGACCCTGATTGAGTTTATTGAGTCATCAAGGGTAAGTGGAACAAGGTTGGGAATAAAACTTTGGGCAGCCTTTTCTGAAGAAATACAGTATAGTGGAAAGGGTCAGGCAGGAAGGATTGGAGTCCATGGTGGATCATCATCTGTGACTTGATGGGTGGTAACCTGTAACAAAACACACAATCATGTTAAATACAGGTGGACCCATGAGAGGAAGGGTGATAAAAAATATAAATGGTGACTAATTTAGGAAACATGTGGTGTTTAACTAATTATTATAATACAGTTAGGAAAATATAAACTTAGGCCCAAGAAAGTCTATCATTATAAATGATTTTGTTTGGTGGGAGGCACTAGTATGGCAAGGTGTTGTTTTTTTAAATTGAATTCTTTATTTACAATTTCTTTATCTCATAATCACATATAACATTGGGGAATTTGTACCGGTATATGACACAAGTTAATTCTCATTTTTACCCATATCCTTACCCACCCACACCTCCCCACCCCCTATATACATGCTCTTTTATTTTCTTTCTGAATCATATTTATTCCTTCCCCTCATAGCATTCCCACACCAAATTTCCTATGGAAATTTCCCACTCTACAAAAATTGTCAAACTTTCTAGAGCTCATTTGCATCTACAGGTGTTCGTATGAAAGAGAAAATCTGGTACTTGCCTATCTGTGATCTATTTATTTCACTTATTTGTGTGTCTTCCAGGTGTCTCCATTTGCACATAAATGAATCAATCTTGTCATTCTTTATGGCAGAATAATACTCCATTTTATAAAAAAAACACACATCTTCTTTATCCACTCTCCAGTTGATGGGCATTTGGGAATCAACCTAACAAAGGAAGTGAAAGACTGCTTCTCTGAAAACTATAGGACTCTGAAAAATGAGATAGAAAAGGAGATCAGAAAGTGGAAAGACATCCCTTGTTCCTGGGTAGAGAGAACCAACATGGTCAAAATAGCTATACTCCCACAACTACTATACAGATTCAATGCAATTCCAATTGAAATTCCAACAGTATACTTCACAGAGCTAGAGAAAATAATACAAAAATTCATCTGGAACCACAAGAAACCTAGAATAGCAAAAGCAATTCTGAGCAACCACGACATGGCAGGGGTATTACAATCCCCAATTTAAAACTCTACTATAAAGCCACTGTGATAAAAATAGCATGGTACTGGCAAAGTAACAGACCCGAGGACCAGTGGAATAAACTAGAAGACCCAGAAACAACCCCGGATACACTAAGCCACCTTATCTTTAACAAAGGAGCCAAACATCCCCAATGGAGGAAAGACAGCCTCTTTAACAAATGGTGATGGAAAAACTGGGCTTTAACATGCCAAAAACTAAAGCTAGACCTATCTCTTTCACCATGCACAAAACTAAATTCACAATGGATATGAGACTTAAACATTAAAACAGAAACAATAAGCCTGCTGGAAAACAGGTTAGGTAAAACTCTTGGCAAGGTGTTTTTAAATTCTGTATTTTAGAAAGTTTATACAACTAGGGAACATAAATATATTTAACATGCAAAGAAGTCAGAGATAGTTAACTTTATGGCTATGTATATATCAACTTAGCTATTAAATTTTGAGGCAAAATTGTATGGGTCAGTAGAATAAAATCATGTGACTGGTTTTTAATAGTTTTGTAGATTTTAATAGCATTGAAATAATTTAAAAATAACTTTAGACCTTCATAAGCTTAGGAAAGAATATTAGTGACCACGAATAGAATAACTACCTGATGTACAAGTATATTTCATTTATACAATAATAAAAAATGCTTATTTAATTTAAGCTAGTAGATTAGACTAGATTTTAAACGGCAAGATGATACAAATGACAGGGTTTCTCCCACATGAATGGCACTGAAAATAAATGGCAAAAGTGTTAGAAGTTTTACTGACAACTCTGTATGTTTTAGGTTCAAATGTAATCATATGTGAAAAAGAATGCACTTACTGGCTGCTGTGCACATGTCAAACTGATGCATCTATAGTTTAAAAACTGTGCATTTACACACTATATATGTCCTCACTTGTATGCATGTTTAGTCCCAAGTATATACACAGTCAATAACTATAATAACTGAAAATAAGAGTTGTTTATTTAACCGGGATTAAATTAATTGATCCTTTGAAGACTTTATGACAAGCCAAAGCCTAAACAAATCCTGATTCCATCAATATGCAGTGTTATTAGGTAAACAAAAGTCTAACAGCAGAAAATAGAAGACTTTATCTTGTTAAACCATAAATCTTTGTTTCTTTGTCTAGTTTTTGTAAATTTTACTAAGAGCAGATAAATGTTATATGAAAATTTTATTCTCTTAAACAGAGAATTTAGTTTCTTATTAATGTTATAGACTTCAATTATTCTTTAAATAATTTTTGAAATTATGACTGGGTTTATCATACATATGAATTTCTTCTCATGAGTTTCACCTCATTCATACTTTCTCTAACTTCATTTGAACTTTCTGATTTTTTGTTCCTATCTTTTTTATTGTAGTATGACAAAAACTCACTACACAAAATCCTCTCTTCCCTAACATGTTTGTCTTTTTACTCTTATCAAAAATATCTTCACCGGGTGTGGTGGCTCACACCTGTAATCCCAGCACTTGGGAGGCAGAGACAGGAGGATTGCTGAGTTAGAGGCTTGCCTGGGCTACATAGTGAGCTCAGGGCCAGCCTGGACTATAAAGCGAGACCCTGTCTCAATAAATAAATAAATAAATAAATAAATCTTCGACCTCATAACATTTATATATATATATATATATATAAATAAATATATATATATATATCTCCCTTACTTACTGTTTCTTCCTGTCTTGTTTCTTTTTTTTTTTTAATGTCCTTTGAAACCATCTTTATGAAATTTTGGAATATGGGCAAATTGCTCTTATTCTTAAAATAAAATATTACTTTTCTTGTACGTAGAGTTATTCATTAGAATCTTAACTCTTAGTAACCACATAAATACTACACCAGGCTATCATTAGTCCTCAGAATTTCCAGGTGAAGTTGGAAGGGTTGTAATAAAAGAAACTAGGTTAGATAGTCTGTGTGATAGGTCAGACATAGACATGAGACCCAAATGATGCTTAGATATGTCCTGGCCATCTTGCAGAAAGGAAGAAAGTTCTCTGAATGAGAGGGAATTTTAAAAAAACAATTTAAGTTTCTGAGTGAGATGCAAAGCTGAGATAGAGGGAGAGTTGTAGAGGGTTGGTTTTCTAGTGAAAGGCAAGTTCAAAGCTGAGACAGGTCTGAGAAAAGACAAAAGGATCAGTAAGGACATCAATTTCAGTACTAGAAGGATTTAGAAAGGCTAACGTGTAGTTTGCCTCCTACAGTTGGGGATCCTGCAAAAAGACCATAAATAGTCACATACAATTCATGACTATGACACAGCACAAAGATAAGCATTTACTCAGTGTTCATGTCCAGTTTTACGTCCATGAGTCCAGAGGCACTGCCTGTTTCCTGTAATCCCTCACCATGGTAGTCTCAGGATAAAACAGCCCCAAACTGAAGCTTCTCTGGCTTTTTATTGATAGAACTAGGAATAAAGGACAAATGAAAGAAATCCGTGCAGGAATTCACGTAGAGGACAGGAGAAAGATGGGATAAGGACAGGATGGTTTGCTACATGACTGACCTAAGGGCCAATCTAAGTGATAAGTCAGTCTGGGAAGGCCAAGAGCCAGAGGATATATTCCTTGAGGCAGTGTGTTTTGATCCCACATGGATTTGTGGTCCTATAGGCTTGTAATCTAACTACACTTTCTGGTGGCCTCCAAAGTCCCTTATCTCTGCACAGTCATCTCATACATACCTCAGGCAGTTCCCCTACAATAAAGGTCTAAATGTAGGGGAATCCTTACCAAACACTGCAGTAGAAAAGACTCAATTGTAGGCTGTATTATACTTCAGGGTGTATTGAAAGGCCAGATTCAGTGGTCCAGGAACTAATGTTGAGGCAGAAGAAGGCGAGATACTTTCTTTTGAGTCTGAGGATCAAATTTTTTTTTTTTTTTTTGGAGACAGGGTCTCGCTTTGTAGTTCAGGCTGGCCCTGAGCTCACTATGGTGCCCAGGCAAGCCGCCGGGAACTCAGCAATCCTCCTGTCTCTGCCTCCTGAGTGCTGGGATTACAGGCGTGAGCCACCACGCCCAGCATTGTGGTATGCGGTGTTGATTGTTGGTGGGTGTGAGTCTCCACACCCAGCATTATATGTGGTTACCAGGGATCGAACTCAGGACCTTGCGCTTGTGAGGCAGGCGCCGGAACCGCTGAGCTAACCCTCCGGCCCCTGAGGATCAAATTTTGATTAGTTTTTAAGAATATATCCCAGGGTTAGTCAGAGGAAATGGATGGCATGAGACCCAGGCTGAGTCCTATTTGGGTATACTATCCA
The DNA here is from genome assembly GCA_004025085.1 of Thryonomys swinderianus. Classification (NCBI taxonomy): domain Eukaryota; kingdom Metazoa; phylum Chordata; class Mammalia; order Rodentia; family Thryonomyidae; genus Thryonomys; species Thryonomys swinderianus. The sequence goes on from PVIC010048718.1 coordinate 5,975, forward strand.
CCTGGAAAGGATCTTTAAAGGGAGACAGGCTTCCTACAGTGTCTGCACAGGACTTGGAGTGTGCCCCTGACTGGGACATCCAACCCAGACTAGCCTCCTAGTACTGCATCCTATAGCTCTAGGGCCAAATCTGTCAAGCCAGTCACCCTGGGCTTAGGAGGAAGATTCTACAGTGGATGAACAATGAATTGAATGCTGATGTCTGCTGATCTCCTGAATCTGGAAGTCTAGTGGGGAATTAAACAATTGTGGAGAATGACAGAAGAGAAAATGGGAGGCAGAACAAGCTCCCTATATGGGATCCCAAAATACCATGGGAGACAGCATTATAGAGGCTGGTAATGTAGGTGGTAAAAGAATTTACTAGAAACAAAGTTAAAAGAAAATTTAATAGGGAAGGCAGTGGGTAAGATGCATATCCCCAAAATGATATGGTGCATTTTTAAAATGGACTAGATGCAGGAAATGGCTCCCTTCAGCATACTTAGGGTAGGAGAAGGTTTGCTTTGTGTAAGCATGGCCAGAGGGCTGCATGTACCCACATCCTGATAGGAGATCACTGGAATGATCCTCCTGGAGCATGCTGTTTCTGAAGATGTTGATAGGCGTGAGTCAGGGTTGTTTTTGAAGATGGCCACTTGACCCAAGATGGTTGTATTTTACTGTTTACTGGACACTTTACCAAACTGTGGAACTGTAACTAAGGAATTACAGAGAAAGCCATTTTATTTCCTTTAAAATTAGATTGAAGGGTAAATGTTATGAAAATCAGATTTGGGCACATTTCTAGATGACTCACTGAGCTAAATAATTTGCTGTTGCTGCCGCCGCTGTTGCTTCTCCTCCTCCTCCTCCTCCTATCTCCTCCCTTGTTCCCCTTCTTTGCTCCCTTCTCTTTCTCTCGTTTCTGTTCCCTCTTTTCCTCCTACCTCTCCTCCTCCTTCATCAGCTTCTCCTCTGCCCTGTCACCGCCTCCTCCTTTTCCTTAAAAAAAAAACAACAACAAAAACAGCAACAAAAACAACAAAACAATACCCACAACAAAACTGCTGTATCCTTGAGTCAGTGACTCCTTCCTTGGGTGGAGGTTGACAGAGTTAGCATTTCACTCTGAAACTGAATTATTCTCCTAAAAAGATTTTTTTCTTATATGCAACATATACTTCATGTATTGGTATAGCTTAATAATGAAGATTTTTCATCCTCTCGTTTGAAATTGATGTTAAAACTAGGATACAGTGTGAAAGATAATAAAATTTACCATTTTCAAATTGATCTTAGATTCTCATCTGTTTAAGATCAGGACCTCAAAAACATTACAAGACCTCAAAAACATTGCTAACTTACTCGTCTGGTGTGATTATTATTTATTAAGATGATAAATGTTTCCTGAATGAAAAAAGCTAGCTATTTGAAAATGTACAGTCAAGTTAAACCTCAACCTTCCTCATAGATAGATCATATTAACTTTAATATAAAGTTTTTAATTATTTAAGCATACTTTTAAGCATGACCAATATTCTTTAGGAATTTTTAAAAATTCAGATTTTATAAAGAATAAAATAGTCATATTTGAGAAGAACTAAATCACATTATGCTTCTTAAAGTTTTAATTAATTCAAGCATAGATTACAAGAGTATCTATATTCATCCATGTATGATTTGTTTGTAGCATTTAATAGCCAAGAAGCTGATTTGAAATTCTGAGCCTGTCAACTGTGAGTCTCAACACAAAGCAGGAGCTGTCAACCAGGAGGATTTTTGCCCACCAGGGCGCTTTTGGTCTGACTGCCAATCCTGGCAAGATAGTGCATATGACTTGGCATCCAGTGTGCAGAGTCAGAGGCTGCTGCGCATTCCACAGTGCACAGGATGGCTCCCTATAACAAAGAATTAACCTCACATAAAATGTCAGTAGTATCAAGGAGGAGAAATACTGCCTGTTCATTAGAGAAACTTGCTATTCCATCAATATTTGTGGGTCTTTCTTTTTAGATCTGAGAAGATTCCAGCATTCTGAGTGGAGGGTGAAAGTCAGGCTGACATTCTAGGAACTAGAATGAGAAAGATGAGACCTAAACATTCAGTAAACATTTAGCCTAATTTCTTAGTACAGTGTGAGTTTGCATCAACTATGTATGATTATCAAGAAAGCCTACATTTTACTCTTTCCTAAGAGAAACATACTTCTCACAGACAGAATACGGAGTCCTCACTGTTTTTTAGATTGGCTTCCAGATTATGCTGTTTTTAGGCCTCCCTTCACCCCATGTCCAAGATAACAAGATTTCATCAATTCTGGGCATTTGTTAGTTCTACTTGTAAATGAGTTTGACTTTCACTTTCCCCATTGTCATTTAAGGATTTAGCTTACTTGCATCCACTTAGTCATTTCTTGGAGTTTATTTTCTGGTTTCTAAAATACTCTTGCTGTTATTACCTGTTACTCTTTTTATTTTTTTTTTAAAGAAATTCCTTTAGTGATATTTTGTGAGTTTGGAAGAAGCAGAGGCTAATGAGAGCATTTAACTTTCTGTCCTTACCAGAAGTATAAATCAACGCAATTTTAAATATTTGTTACCCCATTTGCCTGCTAATAGAGGAGATTATTTAAGATACACATACACATGCATAAGTAGAAAGGATATATTAAGTATTTTGGGTTTTTTTGGAGATAAAGTCCAGATTTAACACTACCTCAAAAGTTTTCTTATACCAATTAAAAAAATATTCTCCAACAGTTTTAGCCTTACCAAGATTCTTTTCTGTTTTACATTCTCTTGCTTAATATATAGCATATAGTTGATTACTAGATTTTTATATGCAGATTTTATTGAATGTTAATTCCTTTACTAATTAAGTCATTCATATATTTCCTCTCATTGAGTTATTCACATTTTCAGTGCATGTTTAGTTTGTGTATGATATGCAGAAATGAGACAGTGTTTCAGGCACAAACCTTGCCTTTAAATTTATAATTTTTGTATCTTTTGGGGTTAAATTATGATGTTTCCATGATAATGTGACCTACGTTGTAATCTTTGTATAAGATCTTGATACGTGCCATTCTCCTCTTTTTTAACACCAAAGCTGAAGGGAATCTTTAGGCAAACATTCGTCTGTATAAAGTAATAGGAGATAAACAAGGGAGAATTGCATTTCATCAGATATCATAGCTATTAGAAAATTTCTATTCAAATCACTTTTCTTTGGACTAAGTCTTTAGAGCATAAAAGAAAAAGTGCATGGTGAGCAAGGCACATATGTAATCTCAGCATTTGTGAAGCTGAGAAAGGAGCATCACAAGCCTGAGTGCCTCTTGAGTAACTGAGTGAGATCCTGTTTTAAAGTAAGAAAATAGAAAGGGCTGAGAATAAAGCTCAATGTGAAGGCTCTAGGTTCAGTTCCTTTTATGAGAGAGAGAGAGAGAGAGAGAGAGAGAGAGAGAGGGAGAGGGAGAGAGAGAGGGAGAGGGGAGAGAGAGACAGAGAGGAGACAGAGAAAGAGAGAAAGGGAGAAATAATTGCTGAATGAAGGAGCTTCTAACAGTTGTGCTCTTCAAGTTACTAGGAAACTGTTACCTTAAAATGGCTCAACCCACCTGTGTATGTATAGTAGATCTCCAGCATCATGTGCCACGGGTGATGGTTTCAACAACTTGCCCTGGCTTTCTCTTGTATTTCTTAAACTAACACAAATGACTGTGGTTAAAGAAAAAATGATGGTATGGTGGGCTGAGAGGAAGTGTTAACTCTTAATCTTGATTAGATAATGTTTTTTGCTGTGTTCTGTGAACACAAGTGTCATGTTATAGTGTCTCCTATATTTCTACTATCCAGAGATCTTCGAGCATAAATACACTGTTTTAAATTCTTTCTTTTAAAGAGCTATTATCCTCATGACCAGATTATAACACTGAATTATACTGAATGGACACATTTCCTTCTGAGAATTACTGTGACCTAATATGTATATGCAATATAGGAAATCTCTAACAATGTTTCACAGGTGTGTCAGTCTCTAGGCAGTTTCTTACTAGTCCTTCACAGGACCAGTGTTATGTAGACCACATTTTGGGAAATAATTCTCCAGATATAATCAGTATTTATGTTTAAATCTCTATTTCTCCTATTCAGAAGAATTAGTTCTGCTGGTTGTCACAGGTCACCTTATTAAATTTGCAGCTGAAACAATTACTCTGTTTTCATCTTGATGGGAAAGGCTGACTTGAAGTAGTTCTACCCTAGAATGGATACTTTCATCTTGAAATTATATATATCTTTATTCTGTAGGCAATGTTTATTAAAATAATATAACACATTGAAAAAAGTTAAAGAGCTTCCATTTCACAGCCAAATTAAAAAGAAAAGTACAAAACTAATTTTGGGGAAGTTCAGATCCCCATTTAGTTTTGTCCAGTGGATGAAATATTTTGAATAGCTTGCCAGGCTGATTCATGTCTGAGTTAAACCTATCTTTGTTCAGGTAACTAAATTTGGATGTGTGTTTTAGTCCAAAGCACAAGTTATTATTTTCTTATTCTTTTGTGGTGCTAGGGCCTGAAACAAGGGCCCATGCGTACTAGGCAAATGCTGTATCAAGCTATGTGGAGCCTCCTAGGTTCAGCTTTGATTAAATTTTAACCTAAGAATGAACACTTGGATATTTTTCTCAAGTATTTCATGGAAACAGACATAAGTAGTCATGATATCCAATAATGCTATTGTAGGCAATGTAAACTCATTTCCTAAGGTTTTTGTGTGTATGCTTAACACAGTAATTTAACTGAACATAACTCAGTATTTGTGAATTGCCTTTGTTACCTTCAAACTTTTCTTTTATAGCTTATGTATCTTGTATATAATGTTTACATTTCTTGTGGTGACTTGGCATATGTACATAATGCATCTTAATTATTTCTCATTTTAATTACTTTTTAAAGGTTGTACCCTGAATTGTCTTTAAAATCAATTCATTTTTCAACTGGAACACTTTTGTTAATTAGCTAATAAATTTTTGACTTAACTATTTTGATCTATTCATAATAGTTTTATTGTTTATAGCATTTCTTCTTGGACTTTTTAGTCCTTTTGGGAAAGTTTTAAAAAATCATGATAAAATACATTATTACCTCAGCTATTTTCAGTATACAGTCCAGTGGTGTTAAATACATTCATAATATTATACAATCATTATCACTATTCATTTCCATAGCTCTTTTCATCTTAGTAAATGGATATTCTACATCTTTTAAATAATAACTCCAAGTTTTATCCTCCCCTAAAGTAGTGACAATCACTATTCTCCATCAACCTCTATGATTTTGACTACTCTAAGAGCCGCATCTAAATACCATACAGTATTTGTCTTTTTGGTGACTGGCTTATTTCAGTTACCATATCTTTAAGGTTGATTCATGTAGTATAAATTGGAATTTATTTTTATAATGCTGAATATTACTCCATTTTATATATATGTGTGTGTGCATATATGTGAATATATGCATATGTATGTGTACACACACACACACACACACACCATTTTGATTTTGTGTTATGGCTTGTGTTTAGGGGATCCACCTGCCCAAAGCCTCATGTAGTCATGAGTGGGGATTTTGTAGAAGCGGCTGGATCTAGAGTATGTGACCCTGGAATTGATTCATAGTGTAATGCTAGGATCAAGAGCACTAGGATTAAGGGTGTAATTGCTATCTTGCTAAATAACTTGAATAAAATACATGAAATAAAGGATAGAAAGAGCTGTGGTCACCCTTTGTTGTTTTACTGCCTTCTGCCCACCATGAAACATTTTTCTTCTGTGATACCTATGTGCCATTCCACCCTGCCTTTGAGGCAGTCAGTCAAGGATTCTACAAACTCTGAACTAAATAAACCTTTCATCCTTTAACATTGAGTGTCAGATATTTTGTCTCAGCCATGAAAATGTAACTAAGACAGAATTTGGTGCCCGAGAAGTGGGATTCTTGCAGTTTGACTATACTTGCCCATATGGTTCAAGAGCTTTTGGAACTGCTGTGTGGGAAGGGAAATAGGAAAGGTTGGAAAATGCCAGGTGAAAATGCTTAAGGCTGTATTTGACAGGAGTTTCTGATCAGAGCTCAGAGGACCAGAAAGCTCTTAGAAATTCTGCCAGTAAAGACCAAGCTGAGGAGGTTTCTGCTGTGGAGAAGGACTGCATTGGCTGTTAGACTCCAGAAAATGTGTGTTATACCGTTGGCAGAAAGTGTGTCTGCATTTTGTTTGGATCCAGAAACTTTGCCTGAAACTGAGATTAAGTGGAGCAGACTAATTAATCTGGCAGAAGAAATTTCAAGGCAGTCGAATGTTGAGGCAGTGGTGTGGCTACTGTCAGGGGCTTTTATCCAGACTTATTTTGAGAATCAAGAGCAAAGAGCCCAGCAGTATGATTTAAAACTCTGTGTTTGGTCAGGAAGGAAGCACAAAGAAAGATGTGGCCTGCAAAGATGGAACAGAAGAGAAATTGGTCTCTGAAAAGAAGAGCAAGAAAAAGGCAAGTATTTCAGAAGCAGAAAACAGAAAATATGGCCTGAGGGCATCACGGGAAGCCTCAGGATTTTACTACCTTTTGCAACCAGAAAATTGCAAAGAGAATGACTTTGCTTTGAGAAGAGAACCCCAGAGTGCCGTGTTTCAGAATCACAGCAGTCTAGAGAAGCTGTTCACTGGGATTTGGCTCATAGGCACTAGATCTCTACAGCCAAGAGAGAAGGAAGCTTGGCTACTCCACCTGGCAGCAGATCCTGGTGTTGTCTATGCAGTGCTGCTTTTAGGTGCATTCAGAATGCAAGAGCTGCAGGGTCAGGAAGGCTTTCACCCAGACTTAAAAAAAAAAAAGGCCTAGGACACCAGATAGTGTTCCCATTATAGGGCAGTTGTGAAGTTTTGAGTGTGAAGCCAAAGGTGCAGGGAAGACCTGAGAAGATTGGAGAAGCCAGGAACATGGAGGAAAGCTGCATCCAAGGAAAGCTGCAAGGAGTGAGCAAAACTAGCCAAAGAAAGAAGCCATGGGGGCTATAACCAGTGACAGTGCTGTAGCCGTCCAAGCCCTCTAAAATTCACAGCTTGCCAAAGATTGCTGGGCATGCTGGAAGTATGAAATTTAGTGCTTGCCCTGCTGGACTTTCGACTTCCTGTGTTCCTATTTCTTGCTATCACTCTGTAATGGAAATATCTATCACGTGTCATTGAATGTTGGAAGTGTTTAACTTTCTTTTCATTTATATTGTGGCTTGGGGGCCGGAGGGTTAGCTCAGTGGTTCCGGCGCCTGCCTCGCAAGCGTAGGGACCTGAGTTCGATCCCCGGTTACCACATATAATGCTGGGCGTGGTGGCTCACGCCTGTAATCCCAGCACTCGGGAGGCAGAGACAGGAGGATTG
>PVIC010048719.1:0-13412 GCA_004025085.1 Thryonomys swinderianus
AAAAAAAAAAAAAAAAAAAAAAAAGATTGTGTTCAGCTGAGCTCAGCACTGACATTGGCCATAATTTATTAGTCTGAAATTGCTATTATACTGACCAACCTAAAGTAATATGTTTAGATTTTTCACAATCCTAAAAGGCTTCATGAAGTGTTGCAGTTATTTGCTATACTGCGCTGTGCTACATATTCTGAAGTACTTGGCCTTAAGCACTTTTGCCATAAAGTTTTGAATTACAAAGAAAGCATAAACTTATTTTTCCTATTAACCAGAAATGCACGCTGCTGGCTTTATTCTCTAGAAAAATATTATCAGTTGCCATGCTTTATATTATTTCTCCTTTTCATATCAATGATTATAGAATAAAAGCACAGTCTCTCCTGGACCATCCTACCTCATTATGTCCTCCTTAAATGACTGACACTTTAACTGAAAAAATACGTTTTCAAACTTTTTGGCACTCATAACATTTTGTGATGGAAAGCTAAGGATTAGAAAAATAAAAATGAAAACTTGAATGTTATGTTATTAAATTTATTCTTACCTTACATTAAAAATAAATGAAGATAATAGCCCTATAGTCTCTTAATTGACTACACAATCTTCATTTCCCTACATTGATCATAGAGAAATTCTTGTTTTAATAAGGATTTTCAAGGTACTATTATTATACTTTGCACTTTGGAGATTTTATATACGTATCATTTTATTAGATAGCATCAAGTGATTGATATAAGTTGGGTAAATAGTCTTGACTACTGATACTAGGTATTAGATACTCAACTACTGATTTTAGATATTGTTTCTGCTTTGTTTTTATAATTTGATCAAACAATAGTAATAACTAACAGTATTGAGTACTCAGCCCTATGACTTCACATGTGTCCTTTCATTTTTTTTAATTGAATTCTTTATTGGTACAATTTATATACATCTCAAAATCACATATAACATTGGGAAATTTGTACCAGTATATGCCACAAGTTAATTCTCATTTTTACCCATATCCCTACCCACTCCCCCCTCCTCCTCCTTTCATTTTTAAAAGAACCGTAGAGTATGGATACAGGTCATCCCATTTTTTTTTTTTTGCTTTTTGGAGACAGGGTCTTGCTTTGTAGTTCAGGCTGGCCCTGAGCTCACTATGGTGCCCAGGCAAGCCGCCGTGAACTCAGCAATCCTCCTGTCTCTGCCTCCCGAGTGCTGGGATTACAGGCGTGAGCCACCACACCCAGCATTATATGTGGTAACCGGGGATCGAACTTAGGTCCTTACGCTTGCGAGGCAGGCGCCGGAACCACTGAGCTAACCCTCCAGCCCAGGTCATCCCATTTTACAGATAGAAATTTAAGGACCCTGAAGTCGTACATTTGATTGCTTACTGGTGACACTAGGATTCAACCCAGCTAGTATGCTCTAATCCACATGCCCTTCAGTCACTATGCTGTTAAGCCTTTTGACAAGCGATAAGTAGTGAAATCTGAAATCATTTAGTGATGCAGATTCCTGCTCGGCGCTATGGTACTTTAACAAGGCAGACTCTATTGCTGAAAGTTATGTAGTACTCTGTGTGTTCTTGACCAGCTTTTACCTACATAAAGACCAAAAGTAATCTCTTCTTGATATCCTCATATTCCTATCTGCAGCTGCAAACTCTGGCTCCTGACTACCTTTGTCTTGATACTCAGGATGGCTGAAAAAGAAAAAGATTGAAAAAATATATGTACTCTTCCAGTAGTACCTTCTCAAAGGATGATAGAGCAGAAGTGTTTCTAAAATAGTTTTATAGTGTGAACTCATTTTCCTATCTTTTCAGCTTCACATTCACTTATGAAATATCAAACTATTTTTTGCTTACTCATATATGAGAAAAAAATATTTATTTTGCTATCATGCAGTTGAGAAATAGCTGTCTTAATGCCAAGTTCCCTGAAGACATATTATTTTACTAAGGAAGGAAAGTTTTTAAAGAAGCTTACTTTGGATTTCTTATATTTTCCCTTTTATTTAACTATCCTGTAATTCTCAAGTTCAAAGTCATTCATATTAAATTCCTATATCTACATGTAACCATTTCATTGTGTAAATTAAAGATTCATTTCCCAATCTCTGAAAAAAGTCTTCCTAAATGAATTCCAACCAACCTAACCTAGAATCAGCTTTTGGTATACTTCATGTTAATGGCAGATTTGCTTTTTGCTTTTGAGGATGAATTGATATTCACAAATCATATGTCACAAGTCACTAAAAGTGTCAGAATCCAACAGCAGGCCCTTGGTGGCTTGTTAATCTCTCCTGTTTAAAGGAAACAGACTAATTCACTTAAATATAATGAAAGCCATGCCTGCTCCAACCCAGCCCCTCCAAGATCATCAGCCCATGAAGTTCTGCCTTCTTTCTTCACCTCCTTCTTTCCTGGCTCTGACAATTAAACATGAAACTAAGAAGCAATGATTTCCTTAACATTTCCATGTCTGAGTTATTTCAGATGTCACATATGTGAAAATGTAGAATTTTTTCTGGCATCAAAAATATATACAAGGTGGTCTCCCTGCCCACCTTTCACCAATGTTTTCAACAAAACATTAAGATAAACTAGTCTGTTAAATGTAGGGGCCAGATACATGAAGTTTAACTTTCTGCACTCATTATTCTAATTAGCTCCCATTAGGAATGGGAGGAAAAAATAAAATAACATTAACAAATTAATGTATCCAAATGGAGAGAGTCAACTTTCAATAGCGAATTGACTGAAATCTAAGAATATTATAATCACAGTGATAGAAGAGCAATTTCGGAGGATTAAGTGAATCCTTGATAAAATACTAACAGTAGAGCGAGAAGACATTTATCTTAATTCTTGGTGGTCAGGAATTGCCTGTTGAGTATTATTTTTAACACTTCTCATATTAACGTTATTTTTATATTCTTCAGGAAGAGACAAATACTCTTTCAGACACACACAATTACACTTGTGGCCAATAATGTCTGTAGTTAGCTCTCCCCATCTAATATGCATACTTTTCCCTTTCGGTACCCATTAGCCTTTCGTGGCTCTCCAGGCTGAAACTAACAGTAATGGATTGTAAGGTAAGATCTTCCTCTCAAGTGCTGTAGTTACAAAGAAGGAACCTAATACTTGGATACAAACAGATTCTTACTTTCAACATACATCTTAATCAAAGCTTGGAGTCATAAGAGTAAAAATCTGGAGTTGGGACATGGGGGGACAATGTTCATTGCAAGCATACTGTACATGTTAGTCATGGCTCAGAAGGAGGAGGAATTTTATGGAGCAAGAAGGGGGAGGTGCAAGGAGAAGGTTTTCCATTTCTTTCCAAATGCATTTTTAAGTAACATTACAGAAATCAAAACTTATGAAGAAACAATAACAAAAATAGAACTTTTATAAAAAAGCAAATTATTTGAGAATGGAATTGAACAGGTATGAGGCATGAAGAGCCCCCCCAAAAGACAGTTGATGAAAGTGCTTCTGACTGTGGCAACATCTGGACTCCTACAAGACAACTTGTCAAATGCTGTTGACAGCTAATCTGGGGATAGAAAATCTAAGTGGAGGTCTTAGTTATGTGAGGAGCTTCAGAGTTCATTTAGGTCATGCCAATCTCTGCACAAATCTCACTCTGTCATTTTAGATACCTCCTGGTCATCTGATACTTGACAATAATCATAACTGGAGGGTCCATAGAATGCCAGAATATCTGAATGGAGGTATATATTTTATATAATGTTAGTTTATATAAATTTAAATGTGTTACATGCATATATTTTATATACTGTATATTTATATAAAATATATTTTATGTGAATGTTACTCATACATTTTATTGTGTATTGTGTGTGATAAGATTGTATACTGTTTATATATACATATTCATGTGTATTATATTTGTATAAATATATAAGAATATATATAGAATATAAAATATTTATATTTGAATTTTATATTTATTTGTAATTATTTACAGTTAATATAAATATATATACTGCCATCTTGATTTCTTTTCGCTGGGCATAAGAATTATTTTGGTCTAGAGCTGGGGATTTAGCTCAGTGGTACCAGTGTCTGCCTAGCAAGTACAAGGTCCCCAGTTCGATCCCCAGGATTCACATATAACAATATCAGGCGTGGTGACTCATGCCCACCAGCAGTCAGTACCACATACACAAATGCTAGGCGTGGTGGCTCAAACCTGTAATCCCAGCACTTGGGAGGCAGAGGCAGGAGGATTGCTGAGTTTGAGGCTTGCCTGGGCTACATAGTGAGCTCAGGGCCAGCCTGAACTACAAAAAAAAGGACTTTTTGTTCCAAATAATCTATTTTAAATCTTTACTTTTCCTCCATGTGAAAACTATTTTCACAGATTATATTCTCTAACTTCTACCTTGGTTTCCTTGAACCAAAAGGATTCAAACTGTGATTTATTTAACTCACTAGGACATTTTCTTTTATCAACAAGATATTTTCACTGGTATAATCACATTATTTTGTAATACCCTTTCAAATTCTGCCACTCTGCGATTATAGCTTCATTAAATGCATGCTAAAACTACTATTGCTCTTAAAGTAGAATTCTCTACATGGGATTTTTAATAAGTAATCTTGCAGCAGCACTTTTGTATTCCTATTAGGTCCTTTTCAGTACTATCGGCACTGTAAATGGAGAGTCTGTTGTGTGAGGCTGTCCTGAGTACTGAGGGCCGTGAGCAGCTTCTCTGGTCTCTACCCACCCTGGCTAACTATTAAATCATGAATCTTCATTTCTTAGACCAGGGCCCAAGAGACTGAAAACCTGACACTCTCTGGACAATATCTGTGTTCATGTATCATGAAATATCCTCTAAATATATGTACAGCTTCCTATTAATATGCATGAGATTTCTGAGTTTAAAAATTTTAGCAGTGATTTTGTCTGTCTACTCAGAATGGATATAACCTAAGTACTTTCTCTTAGTACTTTAAGACCCATGGTTTACTATAAAAGTAATTTTCCACTTTTAAAAAGAGTCACAGTTAACTGTAATCTTGGGGGGGATATTTTCCCTTATAAGTTTAAATTACAAAAGAAAGATTAGGAATGATATCATTTCTGAGGATCTTAACAGTCACATAGACTTTGGTCTACAGTGAGAGTCTAAGTCCTGAAATTTTCTCTCTTTTTTTATTGTGCGCCTTGAAGTTGTGAGAAGTACATAGTTATATATAGTGCAAGTCAAATATAAAAAACATGTTTATTATAATTACTAATTAGTTGCTTCATTCTCATATGGCCCAGGGCTATTTTATTTGCATAGCTAGGGTTGTTTATAAGCTGAAGAGACATAAACTAGAAGAAAAATGTACCTGAGGTTACCAAGAAAATAACTAGTGTAAAAAAGAATAATTAAGGATTTCAATAGAACAATTGTATACAAAGTTATGAATGATTTCAAGGGGATATATACTCTGTTACATCTAAGTTAAAAATTAACTTCCTTAAAAACAGAACAAGTACCAGGTTGCTACTTTCTTTATATTGTAAATCCTTTGATGAAAAAAAGATACTGTCAGTGACTTTATTGAAAAGTCATATCTAAAGTGAATGAATCCCTCATTGTCTAGTTTCATTTTTCAACACTTACACCTTTTTTGACATCTTGAATTTATAAAACAGTTCAAATGAAATTTCATATTCTGTAAAACTTAGTACTCACAGAAAATTTAGGCCAGTTAAGCTTTAAGACTTTCAAGCTATATTTTTTAAAATTGTTAATTCAAAGAATGTCTAATAGTTGAGCTTTGCTGGTTCATTGAAGTACAATTGTGTTTTCTTATGAACCACTGTAATTCTCATTTTATTAGTTCTACATTTGGATTTCCAGGTGTCATTCAGATTTAGCCATGACAAGGGACAATTAGCTATTGAAAGAGAATTGTTTGATACCCACCCGTTGATTTGAAGCCAGTTTTCACTTAAAGAGCCATTATCTTTTGTATAGAGCAAGTTGAAAACTGGATTTAAAATGTATAAAATGATGGAAGAATTAAGATCTGAGGAAAGTGTAATAAAACTTATTAAATAGCATTTAAATTTTAGATGGATTATATTAATCCATTGTTTTTCCCAAAAATAAACTCGGGAAAGTTGATACTATTGTGGAATATTGGAAAAGTTGCACTGCACACTTGCTTAGAAGTGTATTTGTTATTCTCCACAAATCTGTCGAGTTCTTCTACATTGCAGGCCTCTGAAATATTTTGGTGACAAAATAGTACTTACCATTTCTTACATGCTGCTCACAACCTAGAATCAGGGAAAGATGTACAAACCTGTAAGTGTATCATATAGTTAATGCTTAAATATTAAGTCAGTAAAGGCACAAAAAAGGAAAAATTTATCAAATGTAGGTCTGAATTTTGTGGACAATACTCCAGATATGAATGACAGCAGTTCAATTTCCCCCATCATTTCCTCTGATGGGAAATCTTTTCATCAGTGGATATAAAGGGCATAGAATATATAGGAATATCATGTGACCAGAGGAAGAGTGAGATATATAAGAGCATATGAGATCCGACAATTTGCTGCCTAGGACAGCAAAAGAAATATTAGTCAGTATTTGTTCAACATACAGCACCCACTGACACTCTTAACAGAGGGTGGAGAATAAGACAAAATTCCTATAGGACCAGTCATATTAACATTGTCAAACATGAAAAAATATAAAAAGCACTGCATGCTATATGCTGGGTTACAAGAGCATTTCATAGGCCTGGTCAGGTTTATCAGAAATAATATGAAGGAAGATATGATATTTCCATATTTCAGGAGAAATCAGGGTCAAGTGATGCAAGGACAAGCTCAGTAAATTGTAGACCAGGGAGGGTGCACTAGGCCCACTTGAATCCATTCACTATAGAATATCATTTCCTTTTTATATATTTTATCTGGCTTGGGAAAGCTTTTTATACATGCAGTCTCTTTAAGGGATGTGTAGAAATGGAATTGGAAGACAAAATATGTATGTGGACAAAATAAATACAGAACACCTTTCTGCTAACGGAGCAGTTGAGTGATAGGAGATGCCTTTGTGTATGCGTGGACTAGACAGGTTCTTTGCAAATGCACACAAAAAAGAAAAAGAGTAGTTGCTTTAAACATGAAGACTACAAAACTGCTGAGCAGACAAACCAAAATCAGTGAAAATTTTTAAGCCTACTCACGGAAAATATCAAGTTCCGATTTATTAAGTGCAAAATAATAATGAGTTTATAAGGCACGATGAATCTGTAGAAACCCAATGTTTCTAAACCTTGCCAGACTAGGCAAGACAGATTTCTCTTGCCTCCCTGGCTCAGTTCCCTAACGGAGTTATTATCTGGGGAGATAATTCCAGATGCTTTGACCCCTTCCAAATTCTTATTTGATGATCAGTCATCCGGAGTGGAACTCTTGCTCCTAGTTGAGTTTTCAGAGATGTACCAAGTTCTGTTCTCCTGATTAGCACTGCGGGTCATCTTCATGCACCCAGTAGTTCTTCGATAACAGGCTGTCAAACTCCCAAATCTACAGCACGACTCTGGGAAGGAGAGGGAGGAGTGTGTCCTTACTGGTCTTCAAATACCTCAGCATTAAAATGGAAGGCTTTCCAGAGTGTCTGATACATTTCAGCTGTTACTTCTCCAACTTTTCTGAACTCAGAAAGCAATAAACTATAAGCCAGGAAGACCCAAGGAGCTTCTGTGGAGCAGCAGAAGCTGCTTTGGTTGAACTAGCAAACCCTCTGACTATCACCATTCCACTCAAGATTTCAACACTGAAAAACAATCTTGACACAGACCTGCTATTGGAAGGTAACCTTTTCCATTTAAATATTTTATGACTCGTAAGGATACAAAGTTCCTTATAACACAGGCATTTCTGAGCACTTTATGTTCCTTTTTTATTTTATTGATACACTTTCTACATTATGATGACATTTGACATTGAAAATTCATACCTATACATGTTCTTTGTCAAGTATCCCGTTGATGAATATGTGGGCTGTTTCCAGGATTTAGGTATTACAAACTGAGTTGCTGTAAACATGGGTGCACATAAGTCACTGTGGTATGGTTTTTTGTTTGTTTGTTTGTTTGTTTGTTTGTTTGTTTTTGAGACGGGATCTTACTTTGTAGTTCAGGCTGGCCCTGAGCTCACTATGTAGCTCAGGCAAGCCTTGAACTCAGCAATCCTCCTGCCTCTGCCTCCCGAGTGCTGGGATTACAGGCTTGAGCCACCAAGCCCAGCAGTTGTGGTATGTGCTGATTGCCAGTGGGCATGAGCCACCACACCCTGTACTGTTGTATGTGGTTACTGGGGATTGAACCAGGGACCTGCGCTTGCTAGGCAGGTGCTGGAACCACTGAGCTAAATCTCTGACCCAGTTGTTTTGTTTTGTTTTGTTTTGGTTTGTTTTGGTTTGGTTTTTGAGACTGGGTCTCACTTTGTATTTCAGGCTGACCCTGAACTTACTATGTAGCCCTCGCTAACCTCTAACTCACAACAATCCTTCTGCCTCTGCCTCTGCCTCCCCAATGCTTATAGGCATTAGACACCACAGATTATAGGCATGAGACACCACATCCAGCTATTATTCTTTTAATTCTTTTGTGTTTACCTATCAGGGGAATAGCAGGGTCAAATGGGACCTCTAATACTAATTTTTAAAGGAATCTCCACACTGATCTCCACAGTGGTTGCACCAATCTGCATTCCCACCAATAGTGGAGAAGGGTTTCTTTCCCCTTGCAGCCTCGCCAGCATTGTTGTTAGTTAATTTTGAGATAGCAGCCATTCATTCGTTGTGGAATGAAATGGAATCTCAGTGGTGTTTTCATCCACATCTCTCCAGTGACCAGTGATGTTAAACATATATTTCTTAGCTGTCTTTACTTCTTCATCTGAAAAACGTCTATTCATTTCAGATGCACATTGTTGAACTGGGTCTTTAAATTGATGGGAGCTGTTTATATTCTTTATGCATTCTGGATAGTAGTTCTTTGTCTCAGAAGCTGTGGGTAAAAATTCTTTCTCATTTTGTAGGTTGTCTTTTCACTCTTCTGGTGTTTTCTCTTGATGTGCAGAAGCTTTATATAATAAGATGAGATCCCAGTTATTAATTCTTTCTGCTAGTTCCCATGCTGCTTAGGTTTGGTTCTCATTAAGTGTTTCCTTATGCCAGTGTCTTCAAGAGTTCTGCTTAACCTGTTTTCTAGCAGGTTTAGTGTTTTTCTAATTTAATTTGAGTTTGGTGCATGGAGAAAAAGATAAATCTAACTTTAATCTTTGGCAAGTTGAAACCCAGTTTTTCCAGCACCATTTGTTAAAGAGGCTTTCTTTCCTCCTTTGAGGGTGTTTGGCTCCTTTGTCAAAGATGAGGTGGCAATGCCGGACGTGGTGGCTCATGCCTGTAATCCCAGCACTCGGGAGGCAGAGACAGGAGGATTGCTGAGTTTGCAGTGGCTTGCCTGGGCACCATAGTGAGCTCAGGGCCAGCCTGAACTACAAAGCAAGACCCTGTCTCAAAAAGCAAAAAAAAAAAAAAAAATTAAAATTAAAAAATAAAAAAAAATTTTAAAAAGATGAGGTGGCTTAGTATGTCTAGGGTTGTTTCTGGATCTTCGCGTCTGTTCCCCTGATCCTTGGGTTTATTTCTTTGCCAGTGTTATGCTGTTTTTATCAGAATGACTTTGTAGTATAGTTTCAGTTTGGGAATTATGACACCTCTTTCCATAATATTGTTGTGTAGGATTACTTTTGCTATTCTAGGCCTCCTGTGGTTCCAGATGAATTTTTGAGTTATTTTCTCTGGTTCTGTGAAATATGCTGTTGGTATTTCCATTGGGATTGCATTGAATCTATATAGTAATATTGGCAATATAGGCATTTTGATGGGCATTTCTAGCCAAGAACAAGGGATGTTTTTTCATTTTCTGATATCCTCTTTGATATCCCTTTTCAAGATGCTGTAGTTTTCAGACTAAAGGTCTTCCACTTCCTATGTTAGACTGATGTGTCAGTAGGATAACTAGGAGGACATTTATTCAAAAAACTTAAAAGGTGATGTTAGGAAAATTAGGGAGTTTGCCCATATTTTCAGCAGCAACAGACCTCCTTAGAAGATGTAAGTCTTGAAATATTACTAAGATAGTATTTTATAAGTAAAATCAGCACATTAATATTCCTTAGCAGGCATTTAATGGGCAATCGGGTTGCTAGAGATTTCTTCCTTTTTTCCTAGTGGTGATAAATAATGATTACCATATGCACCAGAAATCCATGAAGTACCTGTAGGCATAAGGCAAAGAGGGTGGAGAGTCCAGCCCTGCTGCTTTCAGTCTGATAGGGGTCAAGGCAGATAGTATAAATCCTTAGGAAACAGTCTAATTGCGGAGTACAGGGGAATGGCATAGAAAATCAACACAGAAGCAGGTGGGGTAAAGCCAAGCAGGCAGACAATCAAGAAGTTCTCTTTGAAGGAAACATACAACCTAGAGGAGAGGCCTGCAGAGGATTCAAAATTGTGCTTTGCCCTGAATTAAAAGTGTGTTTTTTATGCTCAAGGGTCAGGGACTAGATGCAGGAAGGCAATTTTGGAGAATGTAAGGAAGATTTCAGTTGCTGTCCAAGCTCATCAAAAAATCTTAAATTTCAATTATCACTTTTCTTTTCGGACTGTGATTTCAACAATTAGTGATTATCTGTTATAATTAAAGATGGATCTAATGTTTAAAATGTCACTTCTCAGTGGTACAATCAAATGCAGCACTTGGGCTTCAAAATTTTTTAAGTGAATATTGGCAAAAAAAAAAAATCCTCAGACACAAGCCATGGTGGCACACACTTGTAATTATAGTACTTGAGACAGAAGCAGTAGGATCATTGGGAGTCTGAGGCCAGTCTGTGCTATATGGTGAGTTCAATGCCAGCTTTGAACTACATGGCAAGAATCCATCACACACAAAAAAACAGAGGAAGAAAACATTCTCTGAGTTTATGTTATGTCATCATGGACCAGACATTGAATGATTACTGGTTAATGTAGATTTCATTTTGTGTTTTCAGGACTGTGAGAATTAGCATGACTTGACAGGCAACTCTTATAGCTCTTAAAAGAACATAGATGTCCTACAAAGGTGAGTCAGTCATGGAAAGTAGCATATTCTAAACAATCATCATGCTAAGTTTAGGTCATATGTCTTCTAAAGAGAATTAAATTTTTCAGCCAAGTCTGATTATACAACTATTATCAGATTATATAACTGTTATCTACCTGGTACAAACTACCTAAGACAAAGTAACCAACTTATGAAGAATGCCTGCCATATGCAAATATCTACATGTGGTATAATACACAATCTTACAGTGAGCCAGGAAAGAAAGTGTCATTATCACTAGGAAAGACAAGAGTTTTGAGACACTGCATCAGTTTACACAGGTAACTCAACTAACAAATTCGAAAGATTTTATCCACTCTCAATCTCTTTAAATGTCTAATGCACAACATCCTTCCTTCAATTCAGTGTGCTGGACTGGCAAAGGAGAGGTCTATCTAATCCACATTTCTCTTCTTGTTGGTAATGTATGGATGCTTTTGTGGTGAACAGATTTCCCAAAGAAAAAAACTGCACAATGCCTGGTGGAATAACCATGAGGTTAGAACTCATGAGGGTTATACTCCCTCATGAGATCTAGAATGTATGTCGATATGTATCTCTGAACATACATCTGATTTTCACAGTGTTATCCATCCAGTGTTTGTCTGTAAAGAAAAATATAATCGTTCCTTCCAAAAACCTGTATGTAAAAATGTCTCACTTTGGAGCAAACATAATAGCAGGAAGAAAATCCTCAAGACTTCATTAACACATTAAGGACTCCACTAGGTGTTATGGATGGTTCCAATGAAGTACAAGATGGCATTTGTGGGGCACAGGGCCTTGTTAGGAGGCTCCCAGTGATTGAGTCTAAGGCTGCACATAAGCAGCTGCTGAAAGCTTGAGCCTTTGTGCACGCTGAGGTTTTAGCCTGTGAGTATTCTGTCATACAGAGAACAAATGGAGCGCAAAAGCAGAATCTTTCTTCGTGACTATTCTGCAGTGTTTTATTGTGAGAGTCTAATCCTATTAATTACTTATTTTTTGGCTTTTAAAATAGATATCTCAATTTAAGATACAGCGTACTGACTTTTAGTGTTGTCATGGGTAGAACGTGTACCATTAAAACCGATGTGTGGGGATAATATGCACCACATGGCTTCTCCCTGTCTATATGTCTGGCTCTAATCACAGATTCTTCATGAAATGTTGCAATCCTGGGGTGTGCTAGCTGTTAGATTCTTCTGGGGTACAGGCAGGGCTGCGGGTTGTAGGTGAAACTGCATTATGAGGCTACTGAGGTTAATTATGTCTGAAAGTTTCCAGTATAATCCACATCAGTTGACACTCGGTGCATACTGTGTAAACAGTCTGGAGGGAGCCCTTTATTAGCAGAGCAAGAAAGCAGCTAGCTGTCTGTGTTCTATAATGTCCATTTGTATTCAGAGCTTTCGATCAGCCTCTCTGTTTAATTTGTGATCAATCAAAAATACAAGCTTGTAAAGCAAAATAATTAAGAACCAAGAGGAACAAAGTCTTGAATATAAATTATCTTTATCTAGCATTAGTTAAGATCATGTGGCCCAGGACAGGTGTCCACTGTGCCTCAGGAAAAGCATGACACTGTTTACCCGAAGTTTCAAAGTACATGGTACATCACTGAAAGTCATCCTAACCTGCAGATATTTATTTTAAAAAGTGAAGAGTTTAAAAATATCTCCTCTTGAGTGTATCTTTATATATAAGAACTTTGCCAAAATGAACCATAATTGTGCTCATAACCCCTTTTTGTGTTCTAAAATACAAAAAGAACCAAAACATACCAGAGGCCAAGAGTCTCAGGTAATCTAGGAATCCCTTTTTCCTCTCTCCTGTCTCTTGTTTTGTTGTTCCTTATCCTAGAGGGTAGATTAGCTATACTCTACCTCAAAGAATTCCTCTTCATCATTTCACATAGTCCATTTGATAAATGCTAGAGGAGACATGAGCAGTGATTGATAAATATGATGAATGTTAACATTTTAAAAAGTGCTAGAGTAGCCGGGCGTGGTGGCAGCACTCGGGAGGCAGGACTGCTGAGTTCGAGGCTTGCCTGGGCTACATAGTAAGCTCAGGGCCAGCCTGAACTACAAAGCGAGACCCTGTCTCAAAAAAAAAAAAAAAAGTGCTAGAGTAAAAAACATACTGCTATTAACCTTCCTCAAAATACTCTCCCCTCACTTCAAACACACTCAACCCTTCATTTTTTTTTTTTTTTTTTTTTTTTTTTTTTTTT
>PVIC010048720.1:0-13420 GCA_004025085.1 Thryonomys swinderianus
TCACTCTTAATAGTGAATAATGGTGGGTAACAGTAGTAGTCACCATATGTCAAGGGTGATGCTATGTGCTTTATATGCATTAAATTAATCATCATGGCAATCTAATTTGGAATATCATATAATTATCTCATTTTGCTAAGAAGGGAAGCAAGATATCAAGAGATTAAGTTTTAACTTAAATCATGAACTGGTTTATTTTTGATCTACATAAATGGTAATTCCATTTTATTTGACCTGGAAAATTGGCAATTTCACACACCCCAATCTAAATGCTTTGCAACTAGCAACTTATGCTCTTAACAACTAAGCAATTTTCCACATCATGTGCCCAAAGTTATGGCAAGTTCTGATAATACAAACATGGGTGCATTTATTCTGATGGATGTGAACAATCTACATTTTATGCCTGCAAGACATCATGCTATTTCACAATTTCTTCTACTCATTCACTCTTGTTTTCTTCTCTGTGTCTAATAAGCCAGGGGATTCTGTAACAGTTGCTTTTCAATTAAGAATATTAATGTACCAAGATGCTAAAAAAAAAGAAAAAGAAAAAGAAAGATATTTGCTTGTTAGTGGGTTGCTTGTGGCTGTTTGTGGTGATTTTTCCCCGCTGTTGCTGTTACTGTTACTGTTGCTACTGATGGTGATATTTTTCTACTTTTCCTTGCTTCTCTCTGAAACACATTCAGCTCCAGCCCAGCACAAACTGATTTTAGACATATCCTATCTGACTTTACAAGGCCAAGCATTTTATATTTATATCTCAGAATTGTTCTGTTCTTCTCTTCCCAGGGTTAAACATAAACTGCTGACTGTGAGAACGTTCCTCTTGTGGACCCATTTATGTTTTCCAAAGAAACACAATTGTATATGCAGAGGGATTTATTTTAAGAGATTGGCTCACACAAATGTGGATGGTGGCAAATCCTAAATCTGCAAGGTAGAGACCCAGGAAGAATTACTGGGAATAAGTTGCTGTAGATTTCCTGGCAGAGACTCTAATACATAGTTCAGTGTCCAGGTAATTTATTAGGTCTTGTTTTTGCAGTTCAGAGGATAAGAAGGCAGGACTGGGCACAGGGAGATTGTGAAACGCAGTGAAAGCCCAACAATAGCCTCAGATGACCCAGATGAGTATCTGGGAGCAGAATGACCCTTCAGAGTAGGCTGAGTAGGGACAAGAAGACAGAGTCTTTATACTTCTGTGTCGATTTATTATGAGATATGGGCCTTAGGAAGACTACACGACCTTGGACAAGGTTGCTGTCTGAGTCTAGGCAGGTCCAGAAGGAACGAGCGATGGAAAATTACCTGCCAGCAGCACTGTGTGGCAGTGACAATTCCTACCTGATCAAAGTGGCACACTGTCCCTAAGCCTTGCCCTATGCATATTGAGAAAAACTTAGAAATACCAGGAGCCTCTTCTCTGGGATTCTAGTGATCCCTCTTCATAAGAGTACATGCCCTACAGGCAGAATTTACCAATTCCTATGTGGACTGTAATACTGTATTTCTGTTAAAATAAATTGATAGCCATCTACTTTCCATAAAAGTGTGCAATGTAGTCTGTTTACCACAAAGTACCAAGGGGACCCCCTTGAGAAATAGTGACAAACTGGAGACTCAGTATTGGTCCCAAATGTTGACAGGTGGTCACGATGCCACATCCGATTTGGTTAGTGGGATTCATGGCTGCTGGTCCAATTCGTTATTGTTATTCCTCCTTCCATGAGTGCATCACTCATGTGCCCGTCATGCCAGGAGTTGAGAGGCCAATGATGGAGGCTGGTTCATATTAACTAATTCATCCCTTTGGTAGCTTTGTGCCTCTGTTGTAATAAATAGTCTTCATAACGCATGCAATGCAAGACAAATATGCCTACACGTTATGCCCACTCCCATAAGTCTACCCGTAAGAATCTCCTTAATCTCCTGTCTTTCTTTTTTCTGGGACATAATCACAACTCAAGCCATTCTCCTCTGCCTATGAATCACACATACTCTGCCCTTTGGCTGTTTATATTTCCACACAAAGGAGGTGACCATGACCTCTATCTGAAGTTCTGTTTTTCAAGCCACCCCTGATTAGAACTATGGTGCAGCCACCACTGTTTTCAGCTGACACCCACATGCATACCACCGTTCCACCAGCAGACCTATTAGCTTTTTTAAGCTTCAAGCTTTTTTCCCTTTCCATCACGTTGTCCTGAGGAATTCCCCAAACAGCAAGTGGTATGGGCTGAGGGCCAGGTGCTGGTGCAATAACAGAAGGCAACATGCTCATGCGGGCTTGTTTGTGTCCTCTGATCCTGCAGTGCACTCACGTAGGCTGGCTTGTGCCCTTCTATCTTATGACAGGTTAGGATTCAGCTTCTAGTAAAGATTCCCTCTGTGGTTCACTAAGGGAACCATCTTGCAGCATTCTCACGCAGTAGAAAGAGCTGACAAGCTCGTGGGAGTCTCTTTTATAAAGGCACTGATCCTATTCATGAGGGCTCTATTTCTGGTCTAATTACCTCTTAGAAGCCCCACCTCTTAAAACAACTGCATTGGAGTTTACTTTTCACATACCCATTTGGAGGAACACAATCAGCCATGTCAGGAACAGTACTGACAGAGAAACACCAAGACCCAGTCATCCTCCATCCATTCTAAATGCCAGCCCAGTGGATGCTGTACCTCAATTGCACTCTTTTGAGTTTTCACAAATTCCTCCCATGTTAGCTTGCCAACACTGGTTTAACCTAAACTCACTGGTGTTTTGGCCATCAAGAGATCATTCAAGAGGACATGTGCTGTTCCAAGCAGCTGTGGTTCTCTCTGTGACAGCGGAACTTTTCACGTGCAACTGAGGAGTTTGACTTAAGACAGTCAAGGCCATAACAATGATCGTGTCCCTCCTTAGCCCTGGCTGCAACTGCACAGTTGAGGGCCACATTGGCATCCTTCTATTATAGATGCTAAGTTAGGTAGAAATATTATAGATGGTCAGACAGGGCGAGGCCCTCCAGACAGGAAGATACAAAAGATGTAAGCACATTACAACGGTGGCTGGAGATGCATCTGTTGGGGGCCAGGCCACAAGCTAAAGATGACACGACCAGGCCTGCTACCTCTCCAAGGGACAAGATAAGTGGTAACATTTGGCCCAATAAAGTCTAGATAGATATCAGTCACCCTAATGGGTGACCAAGATGACTGGATGCGTCCTTTCCTTAAAAAAAGTGCTTTGTTCTTTCCATGTACACTTCCCACATGATCTATTTCCTCATTGGATCAATAGTACCTAAGCAGCTCTACTTACAATTGGTTGATCATAATTTTGCCCATGTTGTACCCAGCTCGTGATTTTACTCTATAAAACTTCCCCTGTGGGGCCGGAGGGTTAGCTCAGTGGTTCCGGCGCCTGTCTCGCAAGCGCAAGGACCTGAGTTCGATCCCCGGTTACCACATATAATGCTGGGCGTGGTGGCTCACGCCTGTCATCCCAGCACTCGGGAGGCAGAGACAGGAGGATTGCTGAGTTCGCGGTGGCTTGCCTGGGCACCATCGTGAGCTCAGGGCCAGCCTGAACTACAAAGCGAGACCCTGTCTCCAAAAAGCAAAAAAAAAAAAAAAAAAACCTTCCCCTGTGAAAGGTCCCCAGCAACTCACTCAGGGCCTGCTCAGGAGCTAAAATTGCTCCCTTTCAATAAATATTTCCTACTCTTAACTTCCTTTGATTCTTAGAATTTAGTTTTTGGTAACACAAACTGGGCCTACTTGACATCTAGCAGGTTGGGAATTATGTCTCCTGTATCAGTTGGGGGTTCTGTACCTCTCTCTTCCAGCTTTACATGGTGTTTTCATCACTCTCGGCTTTATATTATCTTTCCTATTTTCAGTTTCTCTTTGTCTCATTTTCTTTATTATTTTATTCTAATCCTGTTTTATTCTCTTACATTTATGTGAGGGGCTTTAAATATTGTGTAGAGGAGTGTAAATATTGAAACAAACATAACGTTGACTCTGTAAATGTCTCTCTACAATGGGGCATTCTGAACAGTTTCCAACAATGATTTAACCAGCCCCAGTGAAAGCATAAAACTGAAGTAAAGAAGCAACTTGTGCACATAAATTCTCAGCCTCCACAATGCCCTTCTCTCTTGCTCTTCTTTAGAGTTCTTCTGGAACTCTAAAGGCTTATCCTAGAGAAATAATCACAAACTTGGATAATGATTACATATAAAATAATTATTCTAGTATTATTTTTAGTAGCAAAAATGAAAATCATTTTGAGAGAAGGCTGAATTATATGTACAAAATTTTATATGCAGCCATTAAAAGAAAGATATTCAAAGAATGCTTAATGCCAGGAAAAAAAATACTCACATTATCTTGTTTAGTAAAAAAGCAGAAAACATATGAGTCTAATTATGTTGTTGTATGCTTGGAAAAAGATTGGGGCATATTTTAGCAAATGGCAACTCTGGGAAGTTGCATTATAAGTCACTTTATCTTCTGCTTTATTCTCTTCTCTTGAGGATTTTGCATTTATAACAAGTTTTCTTAGGCTAAAATGTTCACCTTTAGAATTTTCACTGGAGGCCGGGGATGTCGCTCTGATGTGGCACTTGCTCTACAGATAGTCTGGAGTCCTCGGGTCATAAAATGTAGGACAGGTGAGTTTGCCCGACATTCATTCAACAGCATTTGTATGCAAGCCTGGTGAGACAGAATAGCAGGAAGAGCATAGGGTTTGCTCTGAGGTGACCTCAGTGCAAATCCCTGTGGTCACACAAATTTTTCATGCACTGAGTTTCACTTTCATCACAGTAATAGTTTCCACCTAAGGGTTAGGATGAGAATAAAATTCAGTGACGCTTTCAAAATTTCACCACAATTTGAAAGTATCTCTAGTTTGGTATCCCTAGTTTTTACCAAGGTACGACCTTGGTAAAATGGTCTGCTGTACCACCATAATTTCGCTCCTGGTCACAAAGTGGCTACAGCAATTCCAGGCATCATATCCACATAAGACCATCCTAGCAGACTCTTTCATATCTTGGAACTCAGAATTTGCTACATACCAATGCCTAATCCAGGTACTGACAACAGCCTGGACCAGAGGCTCTAGACAGAGCAGGAGCTGGGCTCTTGTCTTAGTACCTTTTCTGTTGCTATAACAAAATAGAGACCAAGTAATGTTTAAGAAGTAGAGGTTCATTTGGACCACAGTCCTGGTGAGGGCTTTCTTGCTTTCTCAAGACCCAGAAAAAGGCATCACAGGATGACACAGAACAAGTCTCTCTTCCTGTTCTTGTCAAGCCATGAATGCCACAAGGGACCCAGGCTTTGTGACTTTCTGGTTGTTGTCCTAGTTACCTTCCAAAGGTCTCACTTCCAACCCAAGATTTACCTCAGAGGTTCTGACACCTGCCTAGCAAGCACAAGGTCCTGAGTTTGATCCCCAGTAACCACATACAATAATACTGGGTGTGGTGACTCACGCCCACCAGCAATCAGTACCACATACTGCAGTGCAGGGCATGGTGGCTCACCCCTGCAATCCCAGCACTCAGGAGGCAGAGGCAGGAGGATTGCTGAGTTTGAGGCTTGCCTGGGCTACATAGTGAGTTCAGGGCCAGCCTGAACTACAAAACAATACCCTGTCTCAAAAAAAAAAAAAGAATTTTAATGCACATGAACAGCAAATAAATCAGTATGAATTAGTTATGAGTCCTCCTCTGTTCAAGTCCTTAATGGTTAAGATTTCTTCCTTTTTTCTTTACGGTGGCAATTATCTTTTGAACCTATGAAATTTTAAAGTTGTATCCATTTTATGATCCTACTTTTTTCTTAGACAAGGAAAATAATATGGTTTTAATTATGTTCCTAATCCTCAGGAAAAACTGCAAGACAGGAGATAATTTAAAGTTACCTTTCATTTTAGAAAAAGTCTAAAAATGTTTGAGAACCTGGTGATATTTAACAATAAATACTTCTTAAAAGTCTTTTTAATTTTTAATCATGCTTCTGGTTCTTTGTCCATCCACCTCATAAAATTCCTGAAGAACTTCATACCTATTTTTTTTTTTTAGACTGGGTTTCACTTTGTAGTTCAGGCTGGCCCTGAGCTCACTATGTAGCCCAGGCAAACCTGGAACTCAGCAATTCTCCTGCCTCTGCCTTCCAAGTGCTGGGATTATAGATGTGAGCCACCACACCCGGCACTGTGGTATGTGGTATTGATTGCTGGTGGGCATGAGTCACCAAGCCCAGCACTGTGTGTGGTTTACCAGGATCAAACTCAGGGCCTTGTGCTTGCGAGGCAGGCGCTGGAACCATTGAGCTAAATCTCCAGCCCCTAGTCCTTCTTATTTTTATTTTAAGATAGGGTCTTGCTAAATTGTTGGAGCTAGATTTGAACTCACAAGCCTCCTGCTTCAGCCTCTCTAGTGGCTGAGATTACAAGGCTGTGCCACCGTGCACAGCCTTTATGCATTTTTAAAAGTTTAAGATGGGATAATTAGTTTTAGGTTGTCTTACTTGCATACAGTGTGGAATGCACATGTTCACTCTGCTCCAATTACAGTGCCTTTGTAATTCACTAAAGATCAGAGCCCAGTAACTCAAAAGGAGTGCCCGTTTAGGCTGAGGGACCTGAGCTCAACACGTCACAAGAGGAGGGTGAGAAGCAATGCCCATTTAGAAGAGTAGCTGTGCCTCCTGGGGAGATGACTGCTTCAGGTTGAGTCGTTCATGGCCCTCATATATTTCACTGTGGATGGAGATGGTTCTGCTCTTTGGGGACTGATTCTGTCCCTGCCTGATCCATACAAGTTTTTTACTCTATAGCCCATGAGCAACTCCTATAAAAAGGTGATCCTAAAAATATGTCTTGGTCACTTAAAAATACCCACTGGCTCTTGCAATGGGTTTTTGTACAAAATGAATAGAAGTTATTCAGAGTAAGTGCACTTCATAACAAGCCCCATGGAAGGGGCTATGGCTTAGAGTTTCAGCCCAAAACTGCCTTTCTGTTAGCATGAGATAGAAAAGCACTGCTTTGCTTGCTCAATAATTATTCTATTTTTAAATTCCAGATACCCAAATGATGACATTAGAAACCTATCACTGAATTTCTTTTATAATAGCAAAACTATTTCAAAGAGATTCTCTGTTACTCTGTTTTGGACACCACAGTCACTAAAATTCTGGAAGAACAAATACTGAGCACATTATAATCACAAAGCACAGGCAATGAGAGCTTTGGGTTACATTTTCTAAAAACTATGCTGCTTTTAGCTTATATTAATATTACATACATTTGGGGAAATGTACATAAAATCAATTAACGTTTCAAAATGTCTGCTTGAGACTGAGGGTTTCTACTTAGAGGCTGTCTTATGAAGAGGACTTCAGCCAACTGCATGGGATGGTGCATTAGGTACGTATGGAGATGGACATCAATTCTATCTTCCAGGTGTGTGAGACGGTGAATTAGGAACATTCTTTCCAGAGACTGACAGGAATCCCATCAGCACCCTGGCCAGAGACTCTGCTCTAAACAACTCTGAGAGGCAGGTGTGGTGGGCAACAGAAAAGAAGGTGCTTTAAAGCCACATGTGGTGGATTAACTAATGGCCAACTTGGAATGCCCAGCTGAACTGAGTCAGTGTGGTCTGGACGCGGAAGACCCACCTGATGATTGTTGCCAGTGGCATAAAAGGAAAACTTGAAGAGAAGATCACAAGCTGTTGATTTTCTAGAAGCTTGCTGCAGTTGGTTTTCCTGAGGCGAACTTGGCTGTTCTTGTCAGAGGAGGGATGCGGCTCCTCACTGTCCCCGGGAAGGCCGATCTTCTCCGCGAGCGTCACTTCCTGGCTCACCCCTCAGTCCAATGGCCCACCCTTCACCCTGACCCTTCACCCTGCTGGCATAGGCCTTCTAGCTTCCACCACTGGCCTCTGGGCTCCCTGGAGTGGATTCTCTGCACCGACAAGCATGAGACATGGCCATGGTCTCTAGGCTACTGGGTGGATTCGTGGAAGACATTGCCTTAGGCTCCAGGCCATCGGCTGGACTTCTGCAGACATTGTCAGGGGAGCCAGGGCCTTGGCTGGATTCTTCGGGTCTTTGCACTCTTGCACTCCTCTCATTTGACTTTTTGGGTGACTACTATAAAATAATCCTGTAACTGATGTGTCCTGTATTAAATCTATTTCCCTTGCTAACCCTGACTACAACACCAGACATAATTAAACAGTGGTCTAGCCCTGTCGATCATTAACAAATTACTCTATCTCTCAGAACCTTGGTCTTTCCATCTGTTGAATGGCTGCAATACTCTCCTCGTAAGATTTTCATAAGGAGAGCACCTGGCATCTAGAAAGTCCTCAAAATATCAGTCCCTTCCTTTCTCCCTTTATCTAACAAAACAAAGCAAAATGTCTGATGCTCGATTGTGTACAATACTGTTGTGACACAACTTGAATATTGTCTCACCAAAGACACTCATCTGTCGACAGTTCAGAAGTTTACTTTTAAATTATTTTAAATGTAAAATGATACATATTTACCCACAAAGATAAACATTTCCGTTATCAACTACTATTTATAGTTCCATTTTTAAACTTTTAAATAGTCATTGGAAATTCAATTGAGAAGAGGGAAGAAGACAACAGGAGAGTGAAATAATGAATAAAGTTCCTGTAGTGTGAAGGTGAGACATCTACCTTTACATCTTGGCCTTTGAACTTCCTTAAAAGGCTATTTTTTCATTTTATACTTTAAAAGAATACTTTCAAATAAAAGTATGGCTTTCCCGGGCCAGAGATTTAGCTCAGTGGTTCTGGTGCCTGCCTCGCAAGTGCAAGGTCCTGAGTTCGATCCTGGTAACCACATACAATGCTGGGCGTGGAGACTCACACCCACCAGCAATAATGCCACATACCACAGTGCCAGGCGTGGTGGCTCACACCTGTAATCCCAGCACTCGGGAGGCAGAGACAGGAGGATTGCTGAGTTCAAGGCTTGCCTGGGCTACATAGTGAGCTCAGAGACAGCCTGAACTACAAAGTGAGACCTTGTCTAAAAAAAAAAAAAAAAAAAGCATGGCTTTCCCATTATTACTTCCCCAGACCAACCCTGGGCAGGAAGCAGCATTGGCCACAGGAGGAGACTGATGTCCAAAAGGCAAGGACTCAGTAAATTTCAAAAGTCTCTTCTCTCCAAAAAGGAAACGACCACTCATTTTGTTTTTTTATGCTGCTTGGGTTGAGGCCAGGGCCTTGTACATGCTAGGAAAGCACGGCACGCCTGAGCTACACCCCAGCCCAAACTCCCGCCATTACTGCTACCATCAAAAGGGCTTGTCTCCCAGATCTCTGGGGAGAGTGAGAAAGTCTCAGAAAAATTCATGGAAGCTTTTTAAAAGTGAGAAAGATAAATCTCTACACAGATCTCCACAATGGTTGCACAAGTCTGCAATCCCACCAACAGTGGAGAAGGGGTCCTTTCTCCCCACAGCCTCGCCAGCATTTATTGTTCTAGGGGTCCCATTGACCCTGCCACCCCCCTGCTAGGAATATACAACCAAAGGAATTTTAAAAATCCCATTGGAAAGACAGATGTACACCCTTGTTCATAGCAGCTCAGTTCGTGATAGTGCAATCTTGGAAACAACCCAAATGCCCATCAGTTGGAGACTGGATAAAAAAGATGTGGTTTTTTTAATAAAATGGAGTATTATTCTGCCATAAAGAATGACAAGATTCATTCATTTATGTGCAAATGGATACACCTGGAGGACACACTAATAAGTGAAATAAATAGATCACAGATAGGCAAATACCGGATCTTCTCTTTGATATGAGCACCTGTAGATATAAATGAGCTCTAGAAAGTATGACAGTTTTGTAGAATGGGAAATTTCCAAAGGAAATTTGGTGTGGGAATGTCATGAGGGGAAGGAATAAATATGATTCTGAAAGAAAATAAAAGAGCATGTTTATAGAGGGTGAGGGGGTGTGGGTGGGCAGGGATGTGGGTAAAAATGAGAATTAACTTGTATCTATACTGGTACAAATTCCCCAATGTTATGTGTGATTGTGAGATGTATATAAAATGTACCAATAAAGAATTCAATTTAAAAAAATGAGAAAGATGAAAACAAAAGGTATTTGCAAGAGTGATGGGACCGTGGTTAAACTCTTTCCTCAGTTTCCCTGCCAGTGAAGAAGTCAATCTTTCCCAGGACACGTGTATGTGTGTGGGGGGGTGTCTCTGTGGGTCTGTGTGTGTCAGTGTGAGGACTGCATACGTGTGGATGAGTGTGGAGAATGCTGTGTGCACTTGTCTGTATGGACTGTGAAGAGTGTGCGGTGACTGGACCTTGGGAATGTGTGTGCCAGGGTGCAGGGTGTGCCACTGAGCCTGGCGCTGGCTGCAGGAGGGAGCGGGTAAAGAATGTGGCTGTGCTGAGGCAGGACTTAAGCTCTCCCCAGCCTTGGGCGGTCCCCACATCACCCTTCCCCCCTGTAGCTGCAACTCCCTGTGCTGTTACAGACAAAACTAACAACGGTGTTTTGCGCACAAAGTTTACCACGTTCTGTTCCCATAGGATTCAAAAGACACCACTGTCTTCTTTCAAGACAAAGTTAACAGAACTGTCTGCCCTGTCCTGTTCGGGTAAACTCACTTGCTAGTCACTAGATAAACCACTCGCTTCGAGGAAATGAACACGTGCTTAAACGCTGGGACCTCTCTCGGCTCAGCGCCCTCCCCGGAGCGCCGGAGGCTGTGTGCCCCTTAAACCTGAAATAAAGCTCCCCTGCTCCGTACCGGGCCTCTCCAGCCTCTTGAATTCTGCCACAGTGTGGACGTGCGGAGTGGCGAGTGCGCGACGTGTGCAGAGCTGGAGTGTGAGAGCGTCGCGGGAGCTCTGCGGACGCGAGCCCACCGCGGTTTGCGAGCAGGGCGCAGAGTTCGGGCCGCGCGCGAGTACACGCGCAGGCGGAGCGCGCCCGCGATCCGCAGCAGTGCGCGCGCGCGCGTGGAGCGCGGGTCGGCCGAGCGCCGCGCTCCTCCCCCCCCCCCGCCCCGTCCCCTCCCCCTCGCCGCCCGGCGGCCGGTCTGCGGCGGGAGCGCGGCGCCGCGGGGCGCCCCTCTGCGGAAGGCGGCGGGCGTGGGCCCCGGGCGGCCGCGGACATGTGCAAGATGTCCTTCAAGGTGAGCGCTCCGCTCGGGAGGGCCCTGCGGGGCGACCCGCACCCCACATCCTCGGGAGCCGGTCTGGGTGGGGCGGCGGCGGGGCGGGCGGCGGCGGGGCGCCCCGGGCGCTCGGGATCTGTTGGCCTCAGAGGCCCTGGGCGCCTGGGCTGCGGTCGGGAGGCCGCGCGTGGCGGCCGCCGTCGCCGGTAACAAGTCGGGAAGGGGGCGGGAGGGAGCCGGGAGGGAGCCGGGGTCCTGGGCCTCCGGCCCCTCCGCCCCTGCGCCGCCTCGGGCCGGGGCGTCGCAGCCGCAGAGCTGCACTGGGCCCCCACTCGGGTGTCCGCGGACCCGCGAGTCTGTCAGAGTTTCGTAAAGTCATGGCGCGTCACTGCACACGGGGGGGCTGAACTGCTGTGGACTGTTTGCCCCCCGAAGGTTTGACCCTCGTCCAGTGACTGTCACACACCGTGCTCGTCCTGGCAAAGCCTGTGAGATGGTGCTTGAAAGTGGCCCTACTTTTTTTTTTTATGAGAAAACGAAGGTATAAATAAGTTAAATAACTCCCCCACGGCCATGCAGCTGTAGTGTTCCTAGGGTGGAACTGGAGCCCGAGTGGGACTCTCGTCCGTCCCTGACGGTAGCTCCCTGAGCAGAGGATGACAGGGCGAGATTGGCGCGCCGGAAAGATCGCTGGCCGCGCTGGAGAGGGGGTGCCGTGGTGTCTCCGGAGCCCGTGAGGAGGGGCGGAAGAAGAGGGGCCGAGGACTTCCAGTGTGTCCAGAGTGACGAGCGAGACTAACTGCTGTTATCCCGTGAGAAGGGAAGGCAGGAGGAGTAGAAACCAAACGCTGGGTCTGGGGTGAAGTTTGAGGGCCCTGGACTGCGGGCAGAGTGTGGATTGGACAGGTATGCACACTGGGAGCCCCGGAGGAAGCCAGGCAGCAGCGGAAGATGCTATTTCATTGTCAGCAACAATAGTGGTCTTTGAACCTTGAGGATGAAGGGGATTGCCCTCGGGCGAGGACGGAATCTGAGGGAAGATCCAGATCCTGGAATGAGCAGTGTAGAGGAGCCCAGTGAGAAAACGGAGATGGAAGAGAAAAATCAGAAGTGTGTGCTGTCACTTAAGCCAAAGGGCTCTAACAATAGTGCCAAATACCGTAGAAAAACCGAGCTAAGAATGCAGAACTGTCACGGTGACCTTGGCAAGAGCAGTTTCAGGGAAGTGCTACTAGGTTCAGGAGTCAGATTGTCAAAGCTTGAAAAAGTGGGTGGAAACCACAAGTGTAGGGAACTCATTCAAGAAATTCTTAAAGAAAAAAAATCTTTGTTACAGGCAGTGGCTGCAGCAGAGATCCAAAATTGAGCAAAGGTTATTTGCTTTACAGTAGTAGAAATGTGAACATTTTTAAAAGATAAGCACTGGAGAATAAAAAGATAGGAAACTTGGCTGGGGGTGGTGGCTCACACCTGTAATCCCAGCACATCAGGGAAATGCAAATCAAAACCCTAATTGAGATGCCACTTCCCTCCTGGCCCAGGATGAGTAATAAGCTAGAGCGACAATTACAAGTATTGGCAACACATGGAGAAATTAGAGCCTCACACATTACTCGTAGGAATATAAAATGATGCAGTCATTTTAAAGAACAGCCTGATCTGTCTTCAAAAGTTCAGAACATAGTGTTACCACCTTGCAGCATTTCCACGCCTAGTGATATACCCAGGGGAAATAGAAACATATGGTCAGACAAAAACTTGAATGCATATATTTATAGCAGTATTATTCATAGTAGTCCAAAAGTGCAAGCAATCTAAATGTCCATCTATTTACACCTGAATGGAGGGCCCCGTCTGCCTCCCAGGGCTGGAAAGCTGAAGTAGGGAGAGAGGAGCACACTCAGGGCTCCCTGGGGAAGGAGAAGTAATTTACCATGGAATTGGGCTCCAGAAAGCACAGAGGGGAGGTTCCAGGGAAGGAGACTAGAGACCCAGGCCAGCGTAAGGCGTGTCTACCTCCCAGCCTATCAAATGTTAAAGTGCATCCGCAGCACACAGGAGGGAGGTGCTGGGGCTCAACCTAGGGCTTCCACACTACATATCCAACCTCCTCCCCTCCCCTCTCCTCTCTTCCTTTTTTCTTTTCCTTCTCTTTCCTTTCTTTTCCTCTCTCCCTTCTTTTCTCCCTCCCTCTTTCCCTCCCTCTCCCTCTCCCTCTCCCTCT
>PVIC010048721.1:0-13410 GCA_004025085.1 Thryonomys swinderianus
AAGAAAGAAAGAAAGAAAGAAAGAAAGAAAGAAAGAAAGAAAGAAAGAAAGGAGAAAGAAAAAGAAAGAAAGAAAGAGAGAGAGAAAGGGAGGGAGGGAGGAAGGAAGGAAGGAAGGAAGGAAGGAAGGAAGGAAGGAAGGAAGGAAGGAAGGAAGGAAGGAAGGAAGGAAGGAAGGGAGGAGAGAGACTTGCTTTCCTACAATTCACTGAACTACCTTAGTATATGGGTCATCAGGTCCCATGATGCGTCCTTAATCAATATATTTTAAAATACAAAAAATAATTCATGCTGTTTTTTCTCACTCTGCCTCCTCCTTATCTTACTGTAGAGTGAAGCCTTGAGAAGAGTTTGTGTGTGTGTGCCCGTGTGCATGTGTGCATGCGTGTGTGCATGGAGGGGGGGGGGGGTAGACAGATTCCCTACCTGGAAGTGGCTTGCTATTATTAGACATTCAGTTACCAGGGGTTATGTAAGACAATTGAAGCTCTGTTTTTTAACAGAGACATGATTCATGCTGCTTGTAGTAACAGTAACCACCTCCGAATGAGACAGAAACCAGACACAGACAAAGGCTGGAGAAATCAATGCCGACTCGGAGCAGCCATTCTCCTGATATCCTCTGCCTTTCAGTCGGAGCTCTTCGGTTATCTAGAGAGGAGGCTCCTGCTAATTCTGGATCTCTTCCATCTCCCGGGGCTGCCAGGTGAAGTCATGCGGACTGAAGCTGTGTGCAGGGAAAAAACCGGACCCTCAGAGCAGTGACGTCTGACCCCTTCCGGAGGCCTTCTCTTGTGCTCCGACACTGCTGGAAGGGCAGCAGTCATCCCTGGTGCTGTGCTCAGGATTCTCGTAGCTTTCCCTCGGAAAGGATGGAGCTCGAGTGTTCGGCTCACTTAAGTAACTTTTCTCAAGTGATGCTTTGCAGCGCGCGGGAGAGGCGCGGAGGGAGAGGGGTTTGAGCCGGTGCCAGTGCTTTATTACAGCTTCTTCCAAAACCCCAGTGGAAGCAAACTGACTGTCAGCTCCCACACACGTTGGAGAGCCTCCCCGATCTCCCAGACTACACTGACTCAGTACTCCGCAAGATTCAAAGCGCTTGCACATGCGTCAGCCTCACAACTTCGTGAGACGGGCTGAGCACACATTGTGATCGATGCTATTTTACAGCTTGAAGAAATTTTACAACTTGAAAGTTGATTTGCTGATTCCATGACTTTCTGTGTGAGTAAAGATAAGACTTGGAAAGGTTAGTGTCTTCAACAGCTAGTTTTTTGCAGATCCAGGAATATAAGGCCAATCTTCTGACTCTCCATCCAGAGCCTTACTTCTCAGACTTGCTATAGAGCTTGTTGGCAGCGGTAGCAGTTTTGCAAAACAAAACAAAACAAAAAAAAATTCTGCTGAAAACCTTAGTTTTAGGTTAAACTCCAGTACTTGTTAACTAGGCAGCTTAAACTACCATCTCTTCCCCCTCCATCTGACCCAGACTCCGACTTCCATTCTGTGTGACTCATGATAAGAAGGACTCACTTTCAGAGAACTGGAGAAAGCACCGCCATGTAACTAAGCCAGTGTGAATATCGCCAACACTGTCTTCCTTCCCTGCCAATGGTGACAAGTGCAGAGATCTCAGGCTGCACCTAGGACAGAAAAGTAAATATTTTTACCATGAAAAAAATTCAAATACTTTATAGCAGAAGCTGCCTATGGCTCTCAGAAAGCAGCAGTTTTACCCCAGTAGCCTGCTGCATGGCCGT
The DNA here is from genome assembly GCA_004025085.1 of Thryonomys swinderianus. Lineage (NCBI taxonomy): Eukaryota > Metazoa > Chordata > Mammalia > Rodentia > Thryonomyidae > Thryonomys > Thryonomys swinderianus. The sequence continues at coordinate 1,760 of PVIC010048721.1, forward strand.
CCTTCATTTTTCATTCTCAAATCCATCAGTCATCCAGAAAGACATGCGACAGAAAAATATCTAAGCCATGTAAGTTCCCAAACACAATGAAAACTGCAGTTTTTACTAATTCTTACTACTAATAATCAATATTCTGACATTTTAGAATTTCAACTAAGGGTTACTAGAATTTTCTATTTATAAATCTTTGCCATTATCCTTCTACTTCATATTATATAATACAATCTACACCTCTTTCAAGGCAAACATTCTCATTTACAACTAGGTGTTAGTTCAACATTTTGCTTATTTTCTGCTTTATCTAGACTAGTAGTGATGTACTTCATAGATGACAGTTCGCCGAATGGTGTTTGCACTTCTGCTAAAATTTAAAAGCCATTTGTTCCTGCAGTTTTCAGGAGGAGAGCCATGCCTTTTTCTCTCACACAATAAAACTCCCTGGCTAGCCATCCAGAAACTAAATTCCTAATTCTAACCTCACTACATATTCACCATTAGGGAACATGTTAAGTCTCAAGTTCAGACAATATCTAATCTGGAAAACTCAAAGCCCCTTCATATCTAGCTATAACATACTCACCTGAGAAAACCTGCTCTGTACTATTACATTTTGAAGGAATGAAAGAGTTTTACAGGAAAGATGAACTTCATTGTTAGAAGATTTCATTGTGCAAGTAAGTACCAAGGTGCCTTGACTTACACAGTGTAACATGTCTCCAGACTGAGTAAAGAGAGGCTGGAATATGACCTAAGGCATCAGCAAGAGTAACATATTACAGATGTTTACTATGCCTCTGTGTACCAGACACATAGTAAGCAATGGACTCTCCAATAAGGCTGCTTCTGACATCCTTCTGTAGGGAAATAACTTTTTCTTTTCATCAAGTTCCATGATTTAATGATCACAAATAGGACTTTTATCCTTGGACAGAGGCATTTGTTTCAGTGGTACATTTCATGGATCCTTTGATGTTCCAACATTATTTTATCCTCTGGCTACATGGTGTCAATTAATATAAATTCACATTTTTACCTGAAAGCAGAGCTGTATTTGTTCTTCTACATCTATACTTTATCCAAAGCTTTAGACACACATGGCACCATCTGCAGGGGATGATGATGGGTAGTGTTTTTTCCCAACACAGTAATGGTGCATTCCTTCTAGGCCTTTAACACCCTAAACTTTCCCCACAGAAATCAACTCTTCATTTACCAGCCCTCAGTGTCTACATTCTGTCCATAGTAATCATTGGCATCCTACCTACCACACAAAAGGGCCACACAAGATACTTGTACTTCAGGGCCGGAGGGTTAGCTCAGTGGTTCCGGCACCTGCCTCGCAAGCACAAGGTCCTGAGTTCGATCCCCGGTAACCACATATAATGCTGGGTGTGGAGACACACCCACCAACAATCAAACCCACATACCACAATGCCGGACGTGGTGGCTCACGCCTGTAATCCCAGCACTCGGGAGGCAGAGACGGGAGGATTGCTGAGTTTGTGGCGGCTTGCCTGAGCACCATAGTGAGCTCAGGGCCAGCCTGAACTACAAAGCGAGACCCTGTTTCAAAAAGCAAAAAAAAAAAAAAGTACTTGTACTTCAGTGATTATAAGTTCCATGTTCTGCGGATTTACACTCATAATGATATGGAAAACAGGCATTAAAGTACAATGTAAACACTTATCTAAGTGCTAAATGAGTGGCACTTAGATATGCACCAGGGCGGTCTTCACAGGGAAAAGTTTCATTAGGAATGCATTACCATATATGGACCCTGAAGGAAAAGAAGGTCTACATGAGAAAAAGGCAAAAACAAAATTCCATCATGGCCTCAGATGTGCCTTAGATGTGCAAATGTTCTTAATCTTGCTGACACCCTATGAATTCACTGGATTGGACCAAATGGACCATTGATGGAAAGAAATCTGAAAGAGCTTATTTGAAGAAATTCAGTTAATTTTTATGCCCAGCTAAGAAATTTGGAACTAGAGGATGTCCCATTAAAGCATCTTTTCTTTAAATGCATACTGAATTATTAAATCTTCCATTGAAAGGAGGCAGAGGGGAATCTGCAATTAGCTTACACAAAGAGTCTTTGGCACCTTTGATAATCTTTACGTACACTATACACTTTTAAGAGGAATATACAGTATGTTTCCTAAATTTATTTGACCAAGGAACATTTTTGAGATATAGCTTGAAGTTCTAGTATCCTATAAAACTCATTTTGAAATATATCACCTAAAAGGATACTGAAGACAGAATCCCCCCCAAAAAAAAATTGTGTTGTAAGATTAATCTAATGTAGTTGGGAGTGGTTTTGCTATCAGTTGCAGAGACAGTATAACTGATGAAACCAAAGGGAAGAAAAAGATCAAAAGTAGAAAAGATAGCCCCCAAGGGAAAAAAAATTAAAAAGACATATCATGGAAAACAAAATAATGAAAATTCAGAGAAACTAAAGGAAGAAATGAGACAAGTGGAATGTATTCCACAACACATTCCATAGATTCTTTTATTAAACTAGGAGCAAACTGTGATATCAATAGCATGGTACTGGCAAAGAAACAGACCTGATGATCAGTGGGGCAGACTAGAAGTTTCAGAAAAAAACCCAGATGCACTAAGCCACCTCATGTTTGACAAAGGAGCCAATCACCCTCAATGAGGAAAGATAGCCTTTTTAAGAAATGGTGCTGAAAAACTGTGTTTTAACTTGCCAAAGATTAAAGCTAAATTTACCTCTTTCTCCATCCACCAAAGTAAAGTCAAAGTGGATTAGAGACCTAAATATTAAAACAAAAATGCTAAACATGCTGAAAAAGAGGTTAGGTAGAACTCTTGAAGACACTGGCATAGGGTAAGACTTTAAGAACAAAACCTCAGCAGCATAGGAACTAACAGAAAGAAGCAAGTTAGATTTCATCTTACTAAAAAGCTTTTGCATAATGAGAGAAACCACCACCAGAGCACAAAGACAACCTACAATATGGGAAAGAATTTTTACCGGCTGTTTCTCAAACAAAGGACTACTATCTAGAATATATAAAGAGCTTTAAAAGATCACCCCCTCCCTAGTTTAAAGAGCCAATTCAAAAATGGGCATCTGAAATGAAGAGATATTTTCAGATGAAGAACTAAAAGCAGCTAAGAAATATATGAAGAAATGTTCAACATCACTGATCATTCAAGATACAGATGCAAACAACACTGAGATTCCATTTCACTCCAGAAAGAATGGCTGCTATTAGGAAGTCAACCAACAACAAATGCTGGCAGGGATGTGGGGAGAAAGGAACCCTTCTCCACTGTTGGTGGGAATGGGACTCAAGGTCTCATTTGACCCTGTTAAATATATACATGAAAGAACTAAAAGATTCATATCACAGTGATATATGTGTACCATGCTTATAGCAGATCAGGTTGTGATACCTAAGTCTTGCAAATAGTCCAGATGTCTATCAACTGGAGACTGGATAAAGATGTGTTTCTTTAAATTAAATGGATTATTACTCAGCCATAAAGAATGATAAATTTTAGTCATTTATATTCAAATGGATGTACCTTGAGGACATACTTATAAGTGAAAAAATATAGGACACAGATGTATAAATACCATATCTTTTCTCTAGTATGAAAAAAATGAAGGTGTAAATGAATGCCAAAATGTATGGTAGGTAATGTATAATAGGAAGAAAACATGCAAAAGGAAAAGGGAAAAGGCAGGTAGGGGAAAGTAAAGAAGGGAAAGAAAAATTTGACAGGAAAAAAAGGAAACAAAGCTTATGTATATAGGAAATGGAGATGGTAGGGAAAGCAGGGGAATGGGAAAAAATGAGAATCAAGATGTATCCTGTGCAGGTACAAATCATCAATGTTGAATGTGATCATAATGTATGTATAAAATGTACCTGTTAAGTCAATTTTTAAAAAATAAAGTAGGAAGGCCAGAGATTTAACTCAGTGGTTCCAGCACCTGCCCAGCAAGTGCCAGGTCCTAAATTCGATCTTCAGTAACCATATACAACAATACCGAGCCAAGCATGGTGACTTGTGCCCACCAGCGATCAGTACCACATACCACAGTGCTGGGCATGGTGGCTCACACCTGTAATCCCAGCCCTCAGGAGACAGAGGCAGGAGAATTGCTGAGTTCGAGGCTTGCCTGGGCTACATAGTGAGCTCAGGACCAGCCTGAACTACAAAACGAGACCCTATTTCAAAAAAAAAAAAAAAGTAGGAGGCAAGCCCTCTGTCCTCTGAAAAAGAAAATGGAAAATGGGACTTGAAAGAAGTAGAACATACTAAGAAAAATTGCCATAGGATTGCACTTGGAAACTGGACAGAAATGATGGTCCAGATAGCATGTGTGCATGTTCAGGGTTTTGTACTAAGAGTAGAAGCAAATGGTAATCTGGATTCATGGTTCAAGAGGAAACTCTGCACTTAGGGAACTGGGGAGAAGACCTGAAGGGTAACTGAGGACAGGACTAGATCGATCATGGGTAAAGTCAGACCAGAAGGGTAACTGAGGACAGGACTAGATTGATCATGGGTAAAGTCAGACTGGACAAAGACACCTGATAAAGCTAGCAGAGACCTACTAAGGGACCAGGTGTAAAGAACAAACTCCTTGGGCTAAGAGAAGGTGAGTTTAGAAGCTAAGATTGGGACACTTCAGATCAAAGGTGAGGCTTCAAGAATGAGGAGAAGGGCTAAGCACCAGCTGAAGAAAATGGGTGGTGGAGGTCTGCCGAGGTTTTTATATCAAATTATTAATCAGTATGTATAGGGAAAACATGACTCAAGTATAAGTTTGAGAAAATGCAAAAGAAGCTCAACAAGGATTAGAGGGTCTGGCTGGAGAATCTAGAATAAGCCTATGGGGAAGACCTTAAGTGAAGGTGAATGGAATGAAAGGAGGAAAACAGTGGTTTAGTAATTATGAGTGAAGTATTAGGTTAAGCCCTAGATCATTGTGATTAAAACCTGGTTTTAAACTTTGCTTTATTACCCAATGGCCTCATGACCTATGGCCAATAACTACCTTTCCTAAACAGTTTCCTCATCTATACAATTCCTTCTTATTATTACTTCAGATGGTAATCCTAAGAAATAATGTAATGAATAAAAAGCCCAATGCCTGGCACATGGTAAGCATTTTGTTCATGGTAATCAAAATTTCTATACAGCAGTGGGAACAAGTAAAGGAAAGCGATGTTCATGTCTGAGTATGTTATGTAGAGAAACACCATTGTGATGTTTCTTAGTACTGGCTTTTCACCAACTGTAATGGTTAATTCAGAAATAGACTCAGTATAAGGAGCAAAGTATAGAAAAGTTGGATAATATCAAATAATATGTTGTGCTGTAAATCACGCTCATGTTAGAATCTTCATTACAGAGTTTAAAGTGACCTTATAACCAGGACCCATGGAAGGCTTTCTGGAGAAGAAGACTTTGGTATAAAATGTTTTAGCGGAAGGCAAGGTTCCATTACCAGGTGTTCATTAAGTCAAAAATCATCACGGCATTATATATTACCTGATCCCAAAGATCTCTCATTTTAAATATGAATCAACTACACCTGAAATGCAAAGGCCTCTTGGGATGTGCAATTCTTATTAGCAAAAGTTGGTGCATTGTCAAAAAAGAATCAAGAGGTCTCTGTGGAGAAAATTAACATAGATTTATTGTGACAAACACTAGGTTTATGATTTCACTTTCTGTCGGCAGGGCCATCCCAGGGGTCTTCAAGCCAGCAAAGTATATCTTCTGGACATGAGTATTAGCCAGTGGTTAATTAAGAAACTAAAACGCAAAAAGTGAAACAACATAGGGAAGCTGAGAACAGGGTTCCTGATTAGTTTGTCTGGCCAGGATGCTTTTGCTGCCTTCTTCATTAAACAGTTTTTTCACTAGTTTCCAGAGATGGGATTAATGATGTAAACTTGGGAATTTGTCTCAGGTAATTAGTTAAAAAGCTAAAAGTCAAATAGATTTCTGTAACAGGTTTAATGGTTTAACAGGTTGACGAGCTACTTAATGCGCACATTGTTTTTCTCAGGGGAATGACAGACTTGTAAGGGACCTCAAGATTATGAAACCCACCTCCTCTTTTTAGAGATGAAAGGCTGAGTGGTGTTGAGATGAAGTGTCCCATCGAAGGTCACCTGGGTAGTCTGATTTTACTTTCTCTTTTCTTAGTCTTACTTTGGCTAGCTCTTCCTTCTTTTTTTCTCCTCTAACATTGTTGTTTTCCACAGTCACCTCAGTGCTGATTATTTCTTGCATTTACCCTTGTTTTGGGAAATCTCTTGTGACTCAAATTATGAGAGTGGGTATTTGCCAATTAGTAACCCCTCACCACTAACTTATAGTACATTTGGAGCAAAGAAATGAGGGAAGTGGAACAATTTTAAATTTACTATAACCTTTGAGACAGCTTTATCTTCACCTGGGAATTGCTATTAGACAATTAAGATTAGTAAAGCTTATTGAATTTCTCAGTGGCAAGGTGTTATTTGAATTATTACCAGATAATTATTGTTAAAAATAATAATAATGTAAAAAATAGAAACTTTGCATCTTTGAGACATTATCATTTTGAATTTCCAAAGGTTGGAGGAAGCCCAAGGGGATCTAGAAACAATTTTTTTCCACAATGTGCTCAATGCCAGAAACTCCTTGAATTCTGCCTTTTGCCTGACAGACTGGTCCAGAATCAGAAGTCAGTCATGCCACTGAGCTGTCAGCCAAGCTACTAGGCTTGAGCTCCTTCAAAAACAACATTGAGTAGGTAGGACAGGAGGCCTGTGATCCCGGGGCCATTTCCATTAGCACTACCTGGGGGTCTATTAGAACAGGAATCTCAGGTACTATCTCAGAAACACTGACTCAGGAATGCTCGGGGATTCCACTTGCTCATTACAGTTTAAGACGGACAGTAAGACATTCTCATTTTCATTTAGCAAGGAAGGAGGAAGGAACTATTGTGTATGAACTGACGGGCTCTGCAGTACTGCCTTCACCTAACATCTCTGCTCTTGGTGTCTTCCTCCAGTGGCTCTGAATTATGAGCAACTTCTTTGTGCTGAGTCACATAAAGAAATGGCAGGGTGCCAATGCTGTATTGGTACAGTTGTTGTATAGTTAGTGAAAAGTGCACTGGTTTAGAATCACAGAATTGTTTATAAGAGTTTGAATTCTGGCTGCAGTATCTTCTGGCTTTCTAATCTTGGTCTAGTTACAACATCTCACTGAGCCTCACCTTTCCTCCTCTATACAGTGAATTTGCAGGTGCATAGAGCATGTCTATGTATTTATCCAGAAAAATACCTGCTGCAGTCCCTAACGTAATTTAGACATTCAGTAAATAGTAGGTATTATTGTTATGGTTATCTTTTAGATATGCTTTAAATTTTTTTTAAATCTTAAAAGCACTTCCTGGGCCAGAGATTTAGCTCAATGGTTCTGGAGCCCACCTAGCAAGTGCAAGGTCCTAAATTCAATACAGAGTATTTATCCAGAAAAATACCTGCTGCAGTCCCTAACGTAATTTAGACATTCAGTAAATAGTAGGTATTATTGTTATGGTTATCTTTTATATATGCTTTAAATTTTTTTAAATCTTAAAAGCACTTCCTGGGCCAGAGATTTAGCTCAATGGTTCTGGAGCCCACCTAGCAAGTGCAAGGTCCTAAATTCAATACAGAGTAACCACATACAATATAGGATGTGTTGACTCATGCCCACTAGCAATCAGTACCACATACCACAATGCTGGGCATTGTGGCTCACACCTGTAATCCCAGAACTACAAAGTGGGACCTGCCTCCAAAATAAAAAACAAAAAAGCACTTCCTAAGTTTAGAATGATTTTGGTGTGATTTCAGAAGAATGGGAAAGGCCATACTGAGATAAGACCTCCAGAAATTTCCTTTCAGTGCATGTGGCAGTGTGTTACACAACAGCTCTCCTCCTTAAGGGCTCAGGCAGAACCTGTACAGACAGCAACAATGTAACTGGCTGAAGAGAACGGACCCACTGTCATTTCTGTCTAACAGTATCAACACACTTGGCATCCGGGTTCCAAAAGCAGATTTTTTTTTTTATCACAGTGATCATGTAAGAGACAAGAAGCATAACTAGATTTCCAGATTCTGGGTAGAGTTTGGGCATCATCAACCCCTTAAAATTATCTTTTGACTTCAAAACTGAGTATGGGATACAGAAACCAATATGAAACTCCATGAACTCATTTCTTTTGAGTCATTTTTAGAGCATGATCACCCTTTAAGCAATAAAACATGACACAATATGCAGTGGTTCTTATTATAAGCCCTTGGATGCGAGGTAAGGCAAGAGGGGATCAGAATATGGGAATAGGTGACAGTTTGCCAAAAAATGGATATAAGATCATAGCAGCAAGATGTGGCAAAAGAAGGTTTTGGTTAAAGGACACAGCAATTATGGGTCCACCCAATTTAAGCCAGCACTGGGCATATTTAAAATGTATATTTGTTTGATTACACAAAGGACTTATATGCATTTTTAATTGTTTTATTTTTATATAATACAAGTAGGTATTAATAAAGAAAGTGTAAAATCTACTCTATGAAAAAATAATGTTGCCAGGTAATTTTTCTCTGCAGTGGACGAAACATATCAATTAGTGATTCTCTTTATTATTTTAATGTAGTTGCCAGGAGGAAAGAAAGGAAAAGATAGTTCTGTCTGGTAAAATGATCATCTCTGCTCATATGATGTGTTAGAAAGAAAAATGAAGAGGTCTTTAGTCTAATTGCTATATCTGTGGCTCCTGGGTTGTTGGTATTTAATGAACATTTTAATGCATACCTTAAGTCCACCATGCCAGTCCAGAAGAGTCTGACTGATACTACGATGCTTTTCCCCTGGTAAGACAGCAGGTTAAGTGCTTGTGTGGGAGAGGCATGTGAAGTCTTTGTCATTCTGTAGGCTAACACTTAAGAGGGCACTTTTCTGGCCACCATAAGGTGACTGGGGTCCCCTGCAAAGTCTGCTTTTCTCATGACATAGACACTATAATCTCATGGCATTTTTTCGCTGTTTTTTTAATCTTTATAGTGCAAAAAAATGATTGTGTTAAAGGGTAAGGAATTGAGGAGATTAAACAATATTCCTTCCTTGACAAGAGGAAAGCAAGGCCAAAAAATAATAGTAATAACAAACTTGGGGGCAGTCATCAGTACCTTTCTAAAAGAAAATCAGTAACTCAAGGAAAAATAAGTGAACACTGAGATGGATTTAAAGCAATAATACTGAGCAAAGCTAAGTAGAAAAAAAGCATTATTGTGGCATATAGCAAGATTACCAATAGTCTGTATTCCTATAAGGTAACAACTTGTTCACAGATTTACTGCAACTTATTCTTACAAAGAAATGCAATAGAATCCAGAGCCTTTCCAAAGTGTGAGAAATTTCTTTAGTCTGATGTTCAGCCCATGTTTATCACTCCAGTGGTATTTGCAATATTGCCATAATTATTTCTCCCGGTAATGTTAGAAAAATTTGCTTCCTTGCTTTCTAAATCCATCCTCATTTTTCAGATGTTATTTGACTATAAAAAGATATCTGTCAATTCAGTTTGAGGAAGCAAAGAAGTAAAACAAGTTTGTCATTTTTTTTTTTTTTGGAATACAGTATATCCTGCAGGCTACACACCCAAATCTCTCTCCCTACCTCTCTTACTCTCTCTGTCTCTCTCTCTGTCTCTCTCTCTGTCTCTCTCTGTCTCTCTCTGTCTCTATCTCTGTCTCTCTCTCTCTCTCTCTCTCTGTCTCTCTCTGTCTCTCTCTCTCTCTGGTCTTTGTTGATGGTATTATGAACCTGTTGGTGCTAAGCAGAAAGTGACAGGTATTTAGGGATATATGACCTTTTATGTTAACTATCCTTGCTCAGCAACTCAAATGACATAAGCTTGAGAGAGAGTTCTCCTAATCTCTTCATCTGAAAAATGAGAACATTGGAGTAGATAAACTTTGAGGTCTTTTCTGTTGATCTTCAGTTTCCTAGACCATTTTTTCTCCTTTTGAATTCAGTGTAGCAGATATCAGCTGACCACAAGCTTGTGTGCAAAGCACTGCATACCACAGGGTACAACAGAGGTAGAAAAGAGATAGTCCCTGCCCTATCATAAAGAGCCATGGACAACACTTCTGAAACAAAATACAGGTCAACAAGGAAAAAGCATAAGACATTTATTGAATCTTAGCCTTATGTGACACAAGAACCTTTACCTTAAAGGTCCAGAGTGAACTGTCCCATTTTTATGCTTAAATTTGAAAAAGCATGGACAACAGTGTAGAATTGTGATTGGACAAAAGAAGTCTGCACTAATAGACTGAGTGCTGAAACCCAGCAAGTCCTGTCAATTCAGATTTTTTGTTGGCTCTCTATGCAGCCTTCCTTCCTCCCAGGCATGTGTAAGACCCCTTCTGAAATGAACTACTGAATTGGTCTTGTGATCTACTGTCAGACAAGGTAGGTTGGAGAATTTCTACATAGTTAGCTTGCACAGAAAGGCAGGAGAAGATTACAGTAATATTGTTGAGTTTCGTGGCTTGCTTTTGACTCACCTTGAGGCAGACAAATTCTAGTTTCTGTGGCTTGTCTAAGGGAGAGAAAGATGTGTCAGGAACTGTGGACAGCTTATTCAGATTTAAGAATATGGATGTCTGACCTGCCCTGCAAGATCAACTACTGGGATTATTAGGACATCTGCCCCACCCTGCGGGATTTTAAACTACAAAAAGATTACTGCACTAGGAGTATTGGTTTTAAGATTTACTCAGATTTAAGGATGTCTGCCAGCCAGGCATGAAGACAGGATCTTCAACTGCAGGGATTATTATGGATAACATCCTGTTGTATGCATACTAGGATTATGGATGTTCACATCCATAATTTGTACCAAATAAAGGGCATGGGCCCTTTCTGCTTGTGCGGTATTTGGCCTTTTGCTGCCGCTGCTCAGAGTAGCAAGAGTCAAGCCCAGGCTCAGCCTTTTCCTCAAGGTTCCAATTTCTTTTGTCCTTTTGCTATGGGACTCACAGTGGACTGGAGCTTGCTACAAGGGTTCTGGCTGCATCCTCTTGCTCTGTGGGGGGCCACAAAGATGGATGGGAGATACAAAGGCAGAATAGGCTCAGAAACTGTGCTTTTGAAGATTTTGAGTCTTTCATTTTGGGGTATCACTTTTTGTGCTCTTACAGTATATGAAGTTAAAATTGTCTCTGCTTTCAAGAGCTTATGGAGAAGAAGACAAATACACAAATATTTATCAAAAGTGATCTAAAATACAAAGGAAATAGTACAAATAAGCTCTTAGGATTCAAGAAGGATACTTCTTTTGGTGAACTGTTTCCTAGATGAAATAGTGTTTAGATGGCCATCAAGAAGGCACACATAAACACTGGAAATGGGAGACAATACTATGCACATTGTAGGAAATGGCAAGCTCTTGCTAAGGTGTAGAATGGACTGCAAAAAAATAAGTAAGGAATATCCAAACCAGGCATGGGGGTCCAGGCTTGTAATCCCAGGTCTCTGGGAAACTGAAGCAGAAGTACCACAAGGTAGGGCCGGAGGGTTAGCTCAGTGGTTCT
>PVIC010048722.1:0-13410 GCA_004025085.1 Thryonomys swinderianus
TGGGGAGAAAGGAACCCTTCTCCACTGTTGGTGGGATTGCAGACTTGTACAACCATTGTGGAGATCAGTGTGGAGATTCCTCAGAAACCTAGGATTAGAGGGCCCATTTGACCCTGCTATCCCTCTGCTAGGAATATTCCCAAAGGAATTAAAAGGTTCATATTGTAAAGATATATGTATACCCATGTTCATAGCAGCTGTCTTTATGATACCCCAATCTTGGAAACAACCCAGATGACCAATCAAGTGGAGTCTGGATAAAGAAATGTTTTTTTTTTAAATAAAATGGAGTATTACTCTGCCATAAAGAATGACATGTTTCATTCATCTGAGTGCAAATGGATACACCTTGAGGACACTCTACTAAGTGAAATATATAGATCCCCTATATGTAAATACTGTATTTATCTGGTATAAGAACCTGTTGATGTAAATGATTTCTAGAATGTATGATAGATTTTGTGAAATATGAAATACTCAAAGGAAATGTGGTGAGGGGAACATAATGAGGCAAAAGAATAAATATGATTTGGAAAGAAATAGCGTGTATATAAGGGGTAAGGGGATATGGTTGTGTAGGGATATGGGTAAAAATGAGAATTAACCTCTGTCATATACCGGTACAATGTTGAATGTGATTGTGAGCTGTATATAAAATGTACCACTAAAGAATTCAATTTAAGAAAGGATTCAATGAGGGCCGGAGATTTAGCTCAGTGTTTCCGGCACCTGCCTCGCAAACACAAGGTCCTGAGTTCAATCCCTGGTAACCACATACAGTGCTGGGGTGTTGAGTCACGCCCACCAGCCATCAATACCATATACCACAGTTCTAGGTGTGGTGGCTCATGCCTGTAATCCCAGCACTCAGGAGACAGAGACAGGAGGATCGCTGAGTTTGAGGCTTGCCTGAGCTACATAGTGAGCTCAGGGCCAGCCTGAACTATAAAGTGAGACTTTGTCTCAAAAAAAAAAAAAAAAGATTCCGTGAAGTCCCAATCAAAATACCAACAGCATACTTTACAGAACAAGAAAAATCCTAAATTTTATATGGAAGCCAAAGAAACTCACAATAGCAAATGAAATTTTGAGCTGCTTTTACTTATTCATCTGAAAAATTTCTCTTCACTTCAAATGCCCAATTTGGAATGGGGGTCTTTAAATTTGAAGAATATGATTTGTTAAAGCTCTTTATATATTCTAGATAGTAGACTTCTGTCTGAGGAGTAGCTGGTAAAATTTTTCCCACAGTGTAGATTGTATTTCTGCTCTGATGGTGGTTTCTCTTGCTATTTCCCTACTGGACATATTCATGAAAGAATTAAAAGCATTTTACCACAATGACATATGCATACTCGTGTTTTTAGCACCATAGTTTTTAATTACTACATATTGGAAACATCACAAATGTCCATCAGCTGGAGACTGCATAAAGATGTGGGTTTTTAAAAAAATAATATAGAGTGCTAGTCAGCCATAAACAATGATAAATTAGGTACATTTATAGCTAAATGGATGCACCTTGAGGCCATACTCATGAGTGAAATAAACAGGACACAAGTGTAAAGATAACATCATTTCTCCAGTGTGAGAAACTGAGAGTGTAAGTGAGGTCTAAATTGCACAATATATATTAATAGATATTGGGAAGTAGGAAAACAATCTTCTAATGGGAAGGGAACCTGAGTGGGGGCAGGGGAAAGCAAAGAAGGGAAAGAAAACCTTTGAAGGCAAAAAGAAAAAATGCAAATGAAGCCTATGTTTAAATTGGGATTGGAGGAGCTGAAGAGAAGGCAAGGGAATGAAAAAATGTAAGAATCAAGATATATCATGAACAGGTACAAACTCTCAATGATGAATGAGATCACAACGTATACTTAAAATGTACCAATAAACTCAGTTAAGAAAAATTTGAAGACCAAAAGAGCAAAGCAGGACACCTTACAATACCCGATCTCAAGCAATACTACAAAGTAATACTGATGAAAATAGCATTGCACTGGGAAGAAACAGATACTATGGGTCAATGGAACAGAGTAGAGGATACAGAAACATCCCTAGACATATTCAGAGACATGATCTTTGACAAAAAGGCCAAAAGCATATGTTGGAGGAAAGCTAGCCTTTTATATATGTGGTTATGGGAAAACTTATCTCTTTGCAGAAGATTGAAAATGGAACCATGTCTCTCATTGAATAATAAATTAATATCAAAATGGATCAAAAGTCTAAACATAAAACTCATTGGAAAATGTAGATATAGAAAAGTAGTTTCTAAACGTAACCTCAATTGGGCAAGAACAGGAGGAATCAACAAACACAAGTATGTCAGAAAAAAAGACTTCCATGAAGCAAAAGATTCAATTAGTAGAGAGAAAAGATGGCCTACAGAATGGAAAACGTGTTTCCAGCTACCCTTCAGACAGAAGACTAATAGAAAAGAGTGAATAAAGACTTAGACCAGTTCAATTAACCAACCAGTCAAGAAATGTGCTATTAAAAAGCAGACACTTGCCGGGCATGGTGGCTCACGCCTGTAATCCCAGCACTCGGGAGGCAGAGACAGGAGGATTGCAGAGTTCAAGGTTTGCCTGGGCTACATAGCGAGCTCAGGGCCAGCCTGAACTACAAAGCAAGACCCTGTGACAAAAAAAAAAAAAAAGCAGACACTTTATAGAGGAAGGAGTACAAATAGCAGAGAAGTACAAAGAAATATATAAAAAAATGATATAACATTCCTTACCATTACAGAGATTCAAACTAAAACAACATTATTACTCCATCTTACTTCAAAAGTTTGGTAATCATCAAGAAATCAGATCATAATGAATGCTAGTATGACTCTAGTGCAAAATGAATCCTCCATTGTTGTTCATTGTTGTTGGGAATATAGTACAAACTTTATAGATGTCAATGTGGAGATTTCTCAAAGATCTAAACTTAGAAATTCCATGTGATCCAGGTATCCTTGATAAAGATACTGTGGTATCTACATGTAATGGAATAGTATTTGCTATAAACACAGACAGACTTGAGACATCTGCAGGAAAATTGGTGCACTTAGAAATATAATATTGAGTGGAATAAATCAGACTCATAAATTTAAATACTGTTTGATATTTCCCATCTGAATAAGACAAAGTACGAACTAAGAGGAAAAATAAAGGAAGGTTAGAACAAGAACAGGGGATCTATCTCTTGCCAATATGAAGGAGTCCAAGGGTCCAAGGGTGAGGGCTGAGTTCTAGGATATGGGATCATAGGTAGAGTGAAAACATGACAGGTATAAGATCCTAATAACTTCAATGAATATGAACATACTATCCCATAATTATGAGCTAAGATTAGTGATATCAACAGGAATAAAAGTTTGAATAGGAGAAATAGAGGATGATGGAAGGAGAGGGAAGGAAGGGATTTTATTTCATTATTTCATTATTTATTGATTTATTTATGTGCATTTCCAGGGATTGAACTCATGACCTTACACTTACAAGGCAGCTTTAGTATCACTAAATTAAATTCCTGCCCCTGGAAAGGGATTTTAAAAAGAAACAAGCTGCATTATATAGACGTATCCACTTCCCAAGATGATTTGAACAATGCACGTACTGATACTATGCACTAATAAATGCTTTTAAATTAAAAATCTGTTTTATTGGGCCAGAGGGTTAGCTCAGTGGTTCTGGTGCCTGCCTCACAAGCGCAAGGTCCTGAGTTCAATCTCTGGTAACCATATACAATGCTGGGCGTGGAGACTCACGCCCACCAGCCATCAATACCACATGCTACAGTGCCGGGCGTGTTGGCTCATGCCTGTAATCCCAGTACTCGGGAGGCAGAGACAGGAGGATTGCTGAGTTCGAGGCTTCCCTGGGCTACATAGTGAGCTCAGAGCCAGCTTGAACTACAAAGCGAGACCCTGTCTCAAAAATATATATATATATGTCTTATTGATGCTGGACGTGGTGGCTCATGTCTGTAATCCCAGCACTCGGGAGGCAGAGGCAGGAGGATTGCTGAGTTCGAGGCTTGCCTGGGCTACATAGTGAGCTCAGAGCCAGCCTGAACTGCAAAGAGAGACTCTGTCTAAAAAAAAAAATCTTTTATTATATACCTAGCAAGTTCTTAAAGGTATACCATTAATCATCATAGTTATTGATATTCTGGAACCCCTGCTTATTTGTATGCTGAACTTTTTTTTTTCCTATTTGGGAAATTTTCTGCCATAATTTCTGTGAACATAATTCCATCTAATGTTTTTTTTCTCAAATTTCAGTTAGCTTTAGATTAATCTTATTGGTGTCATCTGGTAGCTTCTGGGTAGTCCTTTCTTTTTCTCTGATTTTTTAAGTGATTTCTCTGAGTCATCATAATTCACCATTTTGTCCTCGATTGAAACTCACTTTACATCGATCACTTCTGCAGCTTATGAATTCTACATAGGTTTTTTTCAGGCATTTCCACCTGGTATTTTTTGTTGGATTCTGTATCTTTGGTGAATTTTTCATTCATACTTTGGATGATTTTGATCAGTTCTTCCGAATTTTTATTTATTTTCCCCCTTAGACTTTTTGAGTGATTTCTTCTGTGAACTTTTGAGGTTTCTTTAAGTCTTCTTTAATCCGTTTCAGAGTTCTGCTACCTATTATTTGCTTTCCTCACCATTTGTGTCCCGTTTGTCTGCCTTGGGAGAGTTAGGTGACTGTGGGTGTGTTCTGTTACCTTGAAGAATTATGTCTGGTTATGACATCATCAACAGATCTGATCACACATCATGTATGTAGGATAGAACTTGAATTTATACTTCCAGCCTTTGTCAGTACTCTAGAGATCATGGTCATTTATTGTTAGCAGTTGTTCTTCAATGTAGTAACAGAAGTGGAGGGAAGAGATTGAAGATTTATTGGAAAAAGAGTGTAAAACAGTAAAACAGCATTGGCAGGGATAATAGAGTTAAAAAGAAGAAAATTTGATGTGGGATCAGATTATGTTGGAGAATTTTTAGTTGATGAAAGGGCTAGTGTTGAGGGTTTTAAGAGAATATTGGGATCGAGGACAAGATATGACAGAGATATGTTCTTTATGATGGAGGAAAGCTATTGGCTGTTGGAAACTTACGTTTGTGTTTCTGTAGTGTATGAAAGGGTTGTGGGGTACAAGGTCCTGATAACATATGGACTAACTAAAGGAATAGGATGGAGAGAATAAATATTAATAATGGAGACCATAGGAATATTGTCGATGGCCACAGCACCCTGAACACTCCTGATTTTGTATGATAGGCATGATTGTAAGAGAGCAGAATATGTTAATTTAAAAACTTGAGAGGAGGAGTTAGTGTGCTGGGAAAGAAAAGAATTAAGGTAATAGCATTGCTGCTGGGGCTTAAGGTGGAGAACTTAGAGAGATTGGAAAAGGGTGATAATCTAGCCACCAACTACATAAAAACTAATAAAAATATTTAAAATGTAATACATACAGGAAACCCCATAAAATAACTATACAATACAAAATGAAACCAAAAAACAACAAACAAAACCCCCAAAAGCAAAAACCAGAAGCTATCTGATGGGTACTCAGTTTACTCCCACAAGAAAATGTATGTGTGATTCACGTGTAACCTCTTTGCCACGAAGTCTGGTTGGATATTCACCCACTTTCCTTCTTGCTTTGACTATGGCATAACCTCTATATGCAGCCACACCAATATCAGTTTGAAAGCTAATCCTGAGAAATTTATCCCAGCAGCCTGCAGGCATTCAGGCAGAGTCTGAACCAGATCCAACTCTCCGGTTAGGGACTCTTCCCTTTCCCCACCCCCGCTATGATGGTGGTGGGGTCACCAAGCAGATTCAGTGGGACCACTGAGTCAGTGGTGTCACCATTTATGCACTCCATTGGGTGTCGGCAGGAGACTGCAAGTGCTTTCAAGCACTTACTGTGCGTTTCCAGGAGATGGCCGTGACTGGTTTAGAACTGCTTGGCTCCTCAGTCTCAGAAGTCTACAGATTCCTCATTGACAACGCGCCTGTAACTTAGTTGGTCTGCAGCCCCACAGAGCTGAAGCCAGCCAGCCGTGTATGCCTGGCTGCAATTCAGCAGGCTTCTGGGTGAGCAAGGTAATTCGGAGAGTGAAGGGGCCACATGTGAGCACGCAGGTGAGTCAGCCAGCAGTCTAGATTAGCAGGCTTGTGAGCCGGGATGTCGTCCACCTGCGTTTCCTCTCTTTGGCCAGAGTCTCATGAGAAGGAGGGCCTCAGTCGCCTGCCTCACTGGAGCAGAAAAGGAGTGTTGTTTTTCCACCGGGGATGGGAAATGCAGTCTGTCTCGGGCTTCTGATTTCTGCAGCATTAGTCTGTCCCCTCAGATTTTGGCCTTCCTCTCAAAGTGGCTCCTCCCCAGCGGAGCAAGGAGACCGACCCCACCAGCTCTGCTTCTCTTTTTCCATGGTCCCTTTGGCACTTGATCTATATCTATCATCTTTCTTAATAATTTTCAGTTGCAGTGTGAGAGCCCCTCACACAGTATGGATACCTTCTTTCCCAGGGGACCTTTTCTTAGCTTCTGCAGTGTGACTCTTCCTCTAGTCAATGATACTGCATCTCCTCAAATGTACCCGTTTTTTTTTTTTTTTTTTTTTCTTTTTTGAGACAGGGT
Organism: Thryonomys swinderianus; assembly: GCA_004025085.1. Taxonomy (NCBI): domain Eukaryota; kingdom Metazoa; phylum Chordata; class Mammalia; order Rodentia; family Thryonomyidae; genus Thryonomys; species Thryonomys swinderianus. The sequence goes on from PVIC010048722.1 coordinate 6,661, forward strand.
CTCGCTTTGTAGTTCAGGCTGGCCCTGAGCTCACTATGGTGCCCAGGCAAGCCGCCACGAACTCAGCAATCCTCCTGTCTCTGCCTCCCGAGTGCTGGGATTACAGGCATGAGCCACCACGTCCAGCATTGTGGTATGCGGTGTTGATTGCTGGTGGGCGTGTCTCCACGCCCAGCATTGTATGTGGTTACCGGGGATCGAACTCAGGACCTTGCGCTGGCGGGGCAGGCGCTGGAACCACTGAGCTAACCCTCCGGCCCAAATGTACCCGTTTTTATGGCAGAGTTGCACTTGACACCACACATTTCTGAACTATGTAACTGATCTGTTTCTTCTTTTTTCATTAGTAGCTAAAAAGTGTGAAGCTAAGATTATACTTTCCTCTAATATAATGGAGATACCTCTTTTTAATTTGAATTATCTCAGTTTCATTTCCAGTCCATTTATGTTTTCATGCTTCTTTCTTCTTTGCCATCCATTTGTAATTTACAGTATACTTTATTTGATATTTTAGTGTAAGATTCTTAATTCTTGTTCTGAGAAAAAAGCAAGATATAAATAAACAGGTAAGAAGTTACAAGGAGAAAAATGAGACACAGAAAAAGAGATCTGACAAATTGATGACATGAAAGATCATCTCTGAGAACTTTCTAATCTTCAATTTACTCTGGTTTTGGTTTGATATTTTTCCCACAGAAGCTTCATGCTACAAATTCTGCTACACTGTGCTCTCTATTGCACTGTCTTTTCATTTTACATAGAAGCTCAACTCTCAGACCATCCTAAAGGTAACCATTTGTATCTTCCTTTTTAAGTCCTTTTGTGTTTCTTCAGGTGAACTTTCCCTAATTAGTCCAGGTCTTTCTGAATTCAATTTTTAGAGAATATTTAGCAACCCCTGTGTAATTCAGTATCATCTACAAACCTGATGAGTTTTTCCTCAAACATATGTCTCCAGCAAAATTGCATACTTATGGACAATCGCCATCTTGACAGTCTGATTACAACTTCATTGTTTTTTGATTGCTGAGGACTTCTAGTGGCATAGCTCTTCATTTCAGTTCTAGTTTGCAACATAAGTAGTGTTCCTGCTAGGCAGCATCACCAGAATGATAGGACCCCTTAAAACATGATGCACCCAGGCCTGTTGTAAACAACTACTGCCCCAGAAAGCTAGCAGAGAAGAATTTCTGTGAATTTTGCCTGCTTTCACTCCAGGCAGTGCCTGAGTCAAATCTCTTCAGTTTGTATGCTTTCCTTTCCAAACGGAGTGCTGCCTATCTTTGTCCAAATCTCATACCTCCCAGTTACTCACCTCAGTTACCTTGTACTGAGTTCATTATATAGTAGAATAATGACCTATTGCATGATGTTACAGTAAAATAAAAATGAAAGCAGGAAAATTTGAGCTCATCATGAGAATCATTCCTGTAGTTGGGGTTTATTCCTACAGTGTGACAGACTGCCTCTGGAAGTGGGTAGCTCCTGATCCCCAGAGATACTCAAGCAGAGGTTTAGTAAGCGCCCATCTTCCCTCTAAATTATGCCATCAGTCATCATTAAAGCCAATTAATTGAATTCTTAAATGGAAATGTCTACTGTGGGGTTTCTTGCTGAATACACATGAACATTGTAAAACATTAAGATAGTACAGATAAAATGAAAGCTTCGCTTATTATCTCAACCCCCAGAGATCCTCAGTATTAACAGTTTCATGCATGTTCTTCAAGACATTTAATTTGTCTTTATAAACTTATTGGTTTTTTATACAAATGAGATAATATTGTACATAAATTTCGCAAGCTGTTTTTGTCCACTTTAAAGGATTTGGTATATTTCCATGTCACTAATAATACTTTTGCATAATAAATTGCTATTAATTCTGCTAATTTACAGAGGATATGCCAAACTCAAAATCATGGAGACTCAGAGAGAGTTATAATTATGGCATATTAAGCATACTGGTTTTCAACATTTTATTATGTCCTAATTTTGAGAGATATTGAGAGAACTGGGCATTGAATCCTTCTATGTCTACTAAGTTGATTATTCAATTGCTAACTTATAAGTCCATCATGATATTCCATTCCCTTAAAATAATTTGCAGACATCAGTATGATTTACAATTATAGTTGAATATCTTTGGATGGTTCTTTATTAGATAAAACTAATATACAGTAAAATGCATTCATTTTAATGGTGTCACTTAATAAGTTTTAGGTGAATGTACAATCAATGCAACCTATCCCTTTATTAAACTAGATACTATGCTGAAAAGTTTTACTATGTTATTTTATATTGTGCTTTTAAAAATTAAACCTACACTGCCAGGCGCTGTGGCTCACGCTTGTAATCCCAGAACTCGAGAGGCAGAGACAGGAGGATTGCTGAGTTTGAGGCTTGCCTGGGCTACATAGTGAGCTCAGAGCCAGCCTGAACTACAAAGCAAGACCCTGTCTCAAAAAAAAAAAATTAAACCTACACTGTGATCATTTGTTGCCAATAAATCAGGGCTGGAGGGTTAGCTCAGTGGTTCTGGTGCCTGCCTCGCAAGCGCAAGGACCTGAGTTCGATCCCCGGTAACCACATATAATGCTGGGCGTGGAGACACGCCCACCAACAATCAACACCGCATCCAGATCTCATTTGTCTTTTTATTATAAACATTAAAAATTTCTAAGTTGAAAATTAAGGTGGTCTCCCTCCAGCAGGTGAGGTCATATAAACCATGTTCTACAATTTGATTTTGTTTGTTAATTTTATAATATATATCAGGGACATCTTTTCATAAGTGTAATACAAGCTATTAAACCCTTTTAACATATATCTAATATTCAAAAAATATATATTTGTACATCTCACTCCTGAAACAGTGACTCAATCAAGGAATCAACCAATAATAAATGCTAGCTAGGGTGTGGGGAGAGAGGAGCCCTTTTCCATTACTAGTGGGATTATAAAGTAATATAACCACTATGGAAATCAGTATGGAGATTCCTCAAAAAGGTAAAAGTAGAAATTCCTTTTGATCCACCTATTCCCCTTCTAGGTATCTTCCCAAAACTTTTATTTTTATTTATTTTTATTTATTTATTTATTTATTTTGAGACAGGGTCTCGCTTTGTAGTTCAGGCTGGCCCTGAGCTCACTATGTAGCCCAGGCAAGCCTTGAACTCAGCAATCCTCTTGTCTCTGCCTCCCGAGTACTGGGATTACAGGCGTGAGCCACCACGCCCGGCACTGTGATATATGGGATTGATTGCTGGTGGGCGTGAGTCTCCGCCGGAACCACTGAGCTAACCCTCCGGCCCATCTTCCCAAAACTTTAAAGACATCATACCACAATGATATATGCATACCCATAATTATAGCAGCACAATTCATAATACCTTACTCTTGGAAACAGCCCATCAACAGATGGTTTAAAAATGTGGTATAAGAATAAAGATACGTTCTTTATCCACTCTCCAGGTGATGGACATTTGGGTTGTTTCCAAGACTGAGCTATCACGAACTGAGCTCCTATGAACAATGGTATACATCTGACTTTCCAATGTGATTTTTTAAATTCCTTTGGGTATATTCCTAGCAGGGGGAGAGCAGGATAAAAAGGGGCCCCTAGTCCTAGTTTTCTGAGAAATCTCCACACAGATCTCCAAAATGGTTGCACAAGTCTACAATTCCACCAACAGTGGAGAAAATGTGTGTTTTTTTAATAAAATAGAGTATTATTCTGCCATAAAGAACGACAAGATTGATTCATTTATGTGCAAATGGATACACCTAGAGGACACACTAATAAGTGAAATAAATAGATCACAGATAGGCAAATACTGATTGTTTCTTTGATATGAGCACCTGTAGATGCAAATGAGCTCTAGAAAGTATGACAGTTTTTGTAGAATGGGAAGTTTCCTAAGAAAATTTGGTGTGGGAATGTAATGAGGGGAAGGAATAAATATGATTCTGAAAGAAAATAAAAGAGCATGTATATAGGGGGTGGGGAGGTGGGTGGGTAGGGATATGGGTAAAAATGAGAATTAACTTGCGTCGTATATTGGTACAAATTCCCTGATGTTATGTGTGATTGTGAGATGTATATAAATTGTACCAATAAAGAATTAAAATTTAAAAAAGAATCAAGATATGTAATGTAAAGGTATACATTTTTAATGTTAAATGTGATAATGAATGTGCGTGTAACATGTATCATAAGCTCAATTTAAAAATAACAATGTGGTATTTAATACTACATAATAGAATACTACTCTGCCATAAAAGTATAAACTTGAGCTATATGTAGGAAAGTGAATGCAACTTGAGACCATAATGTTAAGTGAAGTAACTCAGATATACAAGTTTAATAGCCTATGATTTCTCTTACACACACACAATACATATGTGTGTATATACATGTGTATATTCAGATAACAGAAAGAAAGGAGCAATAGGAAAAAGGCATTGTAAACCAGTGCAAATAATGTATCTAAAAGTGTACCTTGACTTAGTACAATTGTCTTACGTTTCATATGTTCTTTGGTCTATAGACTGGTTATGAATATGATAATCAATTTTATGAGTTCTAAGATACACAAATGAATCTGATAGTGGAAAAAAATAAAAGTTGGGGAATGTGGGGGAAAAAGGAAGGGAACTGAAATGTGTTATGTATATATAGCAGTTCTCTACAGTGAATGTAATCATTATGTGCTGCAAAGATGCTCTTATAATATTCTGAAAGAAAAATAAAGCAGAGAAAAGCTAGATTTAGGGAAAGAGGAATAATGTTAGCCACACATACCATAGTGTTTCTCACTTTGCAACCTGCCCTTTTCTGAATATGCTTTTGAAATTTGTTTATGTTAATGAATGTGTTTTTAATTGATTCATTCTCATCATTGTTCAATATTTCATTGTACAACTTTATGACTATAAATTTACTTTCCTACTGAAGTTATTTCAGATTATTTCCAATTTTGTGTTATATCCAACAATATTGCTGTGATTATTTTTGACATGCAATTAATTTTTCTATGCTGTTATTCTGGGCTAATTCAAATACTATTAGAATATATGTGTAACATAATTTATATAACCACCTCTCTGTACATAGACATTTGAATTGCCCAGAGTTTAAAGAAAGAATAAAGTTACTAAAAAGACTATATGATTATTTATTTCAACAGTTGTTTTGGTATATCCTTACAAATACCTAGAAATAAGGTAAAAGGACTTTGAGACAAAGTTCACTCCCACACGTTTTTTACATCCTAAAAGTGGTATATGGGATTTCTATTATTTATTATTATTTTTACTGAACTTATAATGGTGGCAAAGTTAAAACTTACATGCCAAACTTGAAAAGCCAAATTAGGGACTGAAGGACAGAAAAGCCATATAAGCCTTCTGGGATAGGCATCCCAGCATCAAAAATCTGAGAAACAAACAAAAAAATCTAAGAGAGCAGCATATAATTAGCCCTACCCAAAAAAGTAAATGAAAAATTAAAACATCTAAGAAATTCAAAAGAATAGTATTCTAGAGAAGTAGTTCTCAAATTTGAATTCAAAGAACATCTGATGGTTTGTTAAAAAAAAAGTCACAGTTTAAAATTGAGGCCTATGATGGGACCTGAGAATTTGAGATCCTAACAAGTTGTTAGGTGATGCTGTTGTTTCTGTCCAGATATCACACCAAGAAGCACTAATCTACAAAGTACAGGCTAGTAAAGTAAAGAACATATTTTAGCCTATAATGGCCAAAAATATCATTCCAAATTTTCATTCAGGCCATACAGACATATCCACAGTGACAGAGATCTAGAGATAACTAAGTCAATTTTTCTTGAATCTCCTTTTTTCTGTTTATGTAACCAAGATAATTTCCTTTAATTTCTACTTCATTAAAGTTTCATATATCTTAACCTCTACTATAGAAGTGATAGAAAATAAAGATTTAATGGAAAACCTCTTTACTAACTGAATTTATCAACCAACCACATCTGAAATGTACATACAGATCTTTGTCACTTATCCCTGCATCGAGCACATCTAGAAAAAGATGCAGATTTAATATGTGTAGTGGAAATTTGAATTAACTAGTTTCCTCTAAATGTAATGCATATTAATTCTGTTTGGTACATGGCTACATGCCAAAACCAAAATCATGCTAAATCAGAAAAAGCAAATTACAAGGATAAATGCTAGTGTATGCATGCTCACATTATTCCTCAGAGTTATTTAACTTTTGAGACATCCAATATACTGTCTTTTTAGAAACATACATGTGCGTACGTCACAAAATTTCTTGCAAACCACCTGTATACCTAAAATAAATGCAAAATTCAGTATCAAATTCTATTTGTCTTATTTTTAAACTGTTGTAATTTTAAATACAATTACACTTCTAAATAAAGAGGGCTACTAAAATTATATCAGATTGTGGAGCTCAAAAGTACATATTTCCCCAACATTTACTGAACACCCACCATCTATTATTCACTGGGTGCTAGAAATACAAAGAGTAAAGTAACAAAAACTCTTACCACTGGAAATGTGATGAGGGGAAGGAATAAATATGATACAGAAAGAAAATAAAAGAGCATGTATAAGGGGGGAGGAGGGGGGAGTGGGTAGGGATATGGGTAAAAATGAGAATTAACTTGTGGCATATACTGGTACAAATTTCCCAATGTTATATGTGATTTTGAGATGTATATAAATTGTACCAATAAAGAATTCAATTTAAAAA
>PVIC010048723.1:0-13265 GCA_004025085.1 Thryonomys swinderianus
AGGGTCTCACTTTGCAGTTCAGGCTGGCTCTGAGCTCACTATGTAGCCCAGGCAAGCCGCCGCGAACTCAGCAATCCTCCTGCCTCTGCTTCCTGAGTGCTGGGATTACAGGCGTGAGCCACCATGCCCGGCACTGTGGTATGTGGTATTGATGGCTGGTGGGTGTGAGTCTCCACGCCCAGCATTGTATGTGGTTACTGGGGATCAAACTCAGGACCTTGCGCTTGCGAGGCAGGTGCCGGAACCAATGGGCTAACCCTCCAGCCCTGAATTTTTACATTCTTTACAAGCTTTCTGTTGTGGAAGCAGTGGGTTTAAAAAAAAAATTATTTTGTAAAATCTGTGTATATAGTTTGGTATCTTTCTTATTACAGTTCCCCTACCCCCACAATTTAGTTTTTGCTTAATATTAACTTCTTGTGTTTTTCCTTTTTTCATATCTATTTAAGTAACTTTGGGATAATAGATAACTCTGAAATCTAATTTTTACAGTGCATTATTAACTCCAAATCTCATCACATCAAGGAAATACAACTTCTTACCTTGTGAAAATTTTTCTCAAGTCACTTGATGTACCACACATAACTTTATCAAGAAATTCAAGGGAAAATGTTTATAATGAAAGTGTGACATTAATATTCATAAAAGCTCAAGAGCTTTAGAAATTTAGCTTACTGGTAATCTACCAATGGTTAGTATTTTTATCTTCTTGTTTTTTTTTTTGAGACAGGGTCTCACTTTGTAGTTCAGAGAAGCCTCAACTCAGCACTCCTCCTGTCTCTGCCTCCCGAGTTCTGGGATTACAGGCGTGAACCATCACGCCTAGCTATTCCACATTTTTTTACTAATAAAAAATGAACCTTTTCTTTTTGGAAAAGTTTATTTTTAAAGGCATCTAGTACTAATATATAACAGGTATAGGAAATACATATGAAGAAATTATAAACTGCATAGACTTCCCCATGTTCCTCTGATTGCTTAAGTTGATGACAAATTAGGAGAATTCCTAATGGCTCTGGAAGTAGAGAATACCATTCTGTACTGGGGACCATCTACTGGCTGACACATAGGAGCCATGTTGAAAGAGAGCTTCAGAAATGGCCTGAAGTATTGCTTCTTAAAAAATTCTCTGAATCCCAGGGAATTATAAGCAGAGGAGAACCTTCAAATCATCACCTCTTCTAAAGGAGTAAGCGAGAGGTGAAGTTGGGCTGTGGGATGGAAAGTGGGTGTTGTTCTGTGAATCCTAAGCATCTGAAGCAGTTGAGCTACCAGCGCCAAATGAGCATGACTACATCAGATGGTGTTCTGTGGGCAGGGACAGCTTGCTGATAGTGTTGAGTCTTTGAACAGTGCAGTGGGTTTTGGCCCTAGAAACAAGAAAGGACCACATAATCATGGCATAGAACAACTGTTTCATATATGCTTTTGTATCTATTGTTGATTTTGCCATGCAGTGGGTATTTGGATACATCTAGAGATATTTTTTGGTTGCCACAACTAGGAAGGGAGCTGCTATGGCAGATGGTAGGTTAGGGACCAAAGATTTTGCCAAACTTGATAAAAATCCATGTGATGGGTCCCACAACGTAATTATCACACCCCAAATACAAATGGTGCCAAAGTTGTGAGACTTCGTTTTAAGTAAGCAACAAGTATTAACTCATTTTAATCTTCAGAACAACACTATGAAACCTGCTTGTGTTTATGAATTCCCAGTGTCATTATGTAATGGGATGGGCAGGCCAAAGGGAAGCAGTGTAGGGTATAAATGCAAGAGAGGAACTATTCTATTAGTACTGGCCTAAATAAAATTGAAGATAAAATGATTTACAGAGAACATATAGGTTTTAATGGAAAGGTACAATAAAATAGCAATAAAATTTTCATACTGGTATAAATATATAAAACTGTTTAGACGTATAACTGACACAGTATTTTAACAGACCTTAATGAAATATAATCACACTAACCCCCCTAATTTCAAGTGTAAAATTTCATGAATTTTGATATACTTGTGTCTATGAAATTGCTACAGTTAACAATGATCATATCTGCTACTCGAGATGTTTCCTCATTGCTATGTCCAGACCTCCCCACCAAGTTGCCACCCTTTCTGCCTTTCCTTGTCAATCACTGACTTATTTTGCACCACTATAAAAACTTCTGGAGTTTATATTGATGAAATTATACAACATATTTGAGAGACACATTGTAGAAAGTACCAATGGTTCATTCCTTTTTATTGCTAAGTAACATTCCACTGTATGGATATACTACAATTTATGTACTCATTCCTCTTTTGATGAATAGTTTGGTGGTCCTAGTTTTTGACTATTACAAATAAAGATGCTGTGTACATTTATGAACAAGTCATTTATATGGACACTACTTTTGTTTCTCTTGGAAAAATACCTAGGAATGGAATGGATGGATAAGACAGAAGTGTATGTTTAAGCAGTTCAAGAAGCTGCAAGTGCTGGGGATGCAGTTCAGTTGCAGAACACTTGCCTAATATAGGTGAGGCCTTGGATTTGATCTCCAGCACTGCAAAATAAAAACAAAGCCTCCCACTAAACTGTTTTCTAAAGTTACTCTTCCATTTGACATTCCTACCACGTAGGTAAGACCTCCAGTTTCTTCACAACATTGCAAACTTTAGTATGGTTAATCTTAAGAACTTGAGACATTTTTGAAAACTGGTGATAACTCATTATAGTTTTAATTTACATTTCCAAGTGACAAATGATGTTGAATATTATATATTCTTTGGTGTGAGATACCTGTTAAGATCTTTTGCACACTTGAAAAAATTAGGCTGTGTATTACTTGGGGTTGTTCTGAGAAAGAACCAGCAGAGTGTTTTCTTGGGACAGAGGGATGAGAAGCTTATTTTAAAGTATTGGCTCAAGTGATTGTGGGGGGCTGGCATGTCTGAAATCTGTTGGTCAGGAAGACAGACTGGAGACTCGGGAGAAGTTGGTGCAGGCTCAAATACAAGTAAGGTGTGAAGTCTGACTTCCTTGTGGAACCTCATTCTTTTGAGGCTTTTGGATGACTGGATGAAGCTTATTCATTTTACAGAATGTAATCAACTTTACTTAAGAGTCTCCTGATTGAAAAACTAATCACATCTAAAATGCACTTTCACACTGGTGTTTGAATAAAACCTGAAGACCCAGCTGGGCATGATGGTAGGCATGTGTGATCCCAGCATTCAGGAGGTCGAGGCAGGAGGGTCACCATGAGTTTGAGGCCAACTTGGGCTACATAGTGAGCTCAAGGCCAGCATGAACTACAAAGTGAGACCCAGTCTCAAAAAACAACAACTAAAACAAACTTGAGGACTATATGCCCAGCTAAGTTGATACATAAAATTAACCATCACGGACTATTACTGAGATGTAAGAGTTTGTTTTACATTCTGTATTTGTCATTGGCAAGTATTTTCTCCTAGTGTGGTTTGTAATCTCTTTCTGTTAATAGTGTTTGTTGGAGAATTTTATTTTGAAGTCTAATTTATCAGAACTTCCATGGATCACATGTGTAGTGAATCTTTTTCAAGCCAAAGCATAAAGAAATTTTAGCATTTTTTTTTTCTTGAGACACGATTATCCTGTTTGCTTAGGTGATCCCCCTACCCTCAGCCTCTCAAGTAGCTTGGACGACAGGTATGTGGTTCTGTGCCTAGCTATAAAGGTTTTATCTTTTATTTTCTCCTGGTAGTCTGAAGTTTTATTTTCAGGCCTGTGATCAGTTTGGAGTTTTTGTGTACGGTGTGAGGTGTGAATTGAAGTCCGCTATTTTTATATGGATTGGATATTCTATATTCCAGCACCATTGATGGAAATCAGTAGTATTTTTTTATAGACAAGTGTGTAAGACATATAGGAAGATGTAAATATAGTTAAATCTGCCTTCATTTAGAGGCTATAGATTTTTACAGTGTTTTTGGAGCATTTGCAAACATTGTTTTGTGCGTGTGTGTGTGTGTGTGTGTGTGTGTGTGTGGTATTGGCAGTTGAACCTGTGGCTTCAGTACTGAACTACACCCCTAAACTTCTTACTTTTTATTTTGAGAAGGGATCTTCCTGAGTTGCACAAACTGGTTTGAACTCGGGATCCTCTTGTCTTTGCCTCTCACAGGACATTATAGATATGCATCATCAAGATCAGCTCTAAAACTAATCTTATTAGCTGTGTATTCATGATTTGGGCTATAACAATAAAGTTAGGAAATAAAGATATAAACATGTCCAGACTAGCCTTTATCCTCATCTTATTCTAAATGGTCGAGACTGGCCCCCTTCCCCCTCTGAGGCTCTTACTCTGTAATTCATGCTGGCTTTGAACTTACTATATAGTCCAACCTGGCTTCAAATTCAGGGGATCCTCTTGCCTCAGCCTCCCAAGTGCTGCGAGCCTTCCAAAACAGTAGAAGTACTTTACATTCTGTCTTACAAGTTTGCTAGAATTAGCTAATTCTCATTTTCTGGGTTTAGCGTTTTTTTTTTTTTGTTCTTTTAATGCTCCATTATTTGGGCATTTCAGGACACCAAGAGATAGTGATTAATAAATTTTTTATATGTGCATATCAATCCTAGAACATTTTGGATTTCCATTTGGCATTTTCATATCATATGTATCTACCCATCTTCCTGTTAGTCTCATACCTTCTCCTTTTTTCCTCTTCCTCTTGTCTAATAATAGACTCAAAGGACTTGCTAGCTTTCAGTTAATGCTGAGAAACATTCTGATTCTAGTTGTGTGGCTACTTCTAGCATGTGGAAGGCTGAGTGCGGATTGCCACAAGACACTCCTTCCCTGGGCTAATGCAACACGCTGGCGAGACAACACAGACCGGATTTTAGCCCTTTTTACCACTCAGGAAGTTTGTCATTGCACAAACTGCAGTGTTTAATGTACAGTCCTTTTCTCCAAAATGGGGCTTTTCTCTCAACTGCTCTGGATCTTAAAGAGTTGCAGGAATATAACATTTTGTAAATGTAGATTTTAACTTTGGTTTTTTTGAGACAAGTCTTCCCTGGCCTTGAGCTCACTGTGTAGCTCAGGCTGACATCAAACTCCTGATAATCCTCTGCATCAGTCTCCTGAGGGCTGGGTTTGTTGGTATATGCCACCATAGGGGATATATTTCAATCCATTGAGGCTGCTCTAATGCTGTAAATTGAATGGTTTATAAGTAGCACGAAAATTTATTCTGCTTGACAAATAGTTCTGGAGGCTGGGAAGTCTAAGATCAAAGTGTGGCATATTTGGTGTCTCATGGGGGCTAACTATCTGGTGCATGGGTATTGGCTTCTTACTGTGTTTTCATCTAGTGTGGCAGATTTGGTGTCTCATGAGGGCTGACTTTCTGGTGCATAGGTATTGGCTTCTTGCTGTGTTTTCATCTAGTGTGGCAGATTTGGTGTCTCATGAGGGCTGACTTTCTGGTGCATAGGTATTGGCTTGCTGTGTTTTCATCTATGGAGCTTAAGCCCGCTCATCTTTTTATAAAGTCACTATTCTCAATCTTGAGAGCGCCACCTAATGGCAGATGCAAAGAATTCTTGTCATTTTGTGGCAGATGTAAAGGTCTGTGATGCTGCCCTATCAAACTGGTTTTGTTTGGAAAATGAGAGAGAAGGCTTGTTTGTGCTTTTATTTATTTTTATTTTTAAATTTTTATTTATTTATTTAATATTTGAGACAGGGTCTTGCTTTGTAGGTCAGGCTGGGCCTGAGCTCACTATATCTTCCTGTAGCTTTGTACCCACTTATCTTTTTCCCTCTTTCTCTTTCTCAGAGATTTTTAGAGAACAAGTGATTTGGAACTGCTGTTTTTCTGTCCCTTCAGTGTAGGCAGCTAAGAAAGAAGCACGCAGGACTTGTTATAACTGAAGAAGAGCAAACAATGAAAAATTGCATTTTAGTCTGTGCTTTGTTTTACAAAGCTGTTTCATGTTAAGTATGCATTTACTGGGGCCAGAGGGTTAGCTCAGTGGTTCCAGCGCCTGCCTTGCAAGCGCAAGGTCCTGAGTTCAATCCCTGGTAACCACATGGAGACTCATGCCCACCAGCAATCAATACCACATACTACAGTGCCGGGCGTGGTGTCTCATGCCTGTAATCCCAGCACTCGGGAGGCAGAGACGGGAGGATTGCTGAGTTCGTGGCTTGCCTGGTCTACATAGTGAGCTCAGGGCCAGCCTGAACTACAAAGCAAAACCCTGTCTCAAAAAAAAAAAAATGCATTTACTTATTACATGGTCCATTTGGAAGAAATGGCCAGAAGTTGTTTATTTTGCCTTTATCACAAGCATTCTTGAAATTAGACTTTTTTTTTTCTCGGAAACCTTGATGACCAGAATTGAGAAAACTGCCATTTTAAAACTAAAGCTTAATTACCTTGTTCAAACACCTGTTGTTGCTACTGATTAATTCTGTGATCTTGGGCTGTTAACTAACTTCAGTGGCCTTGTCTTGCTGTCTCTAAAATGAGATTTAGAAGTTTAGGCTGACAGGATATGCTGAGGGAGTTTAGATATGTGGGATAGTTTTCAGATGGGAGGGGTATTGATATTGAGTCAAGGTTTTGATTGTGCGATGCTGTCTTTTAAGGAATACAGAAAAATGTAGGAAGAGATTGGAGGCCTGGGAGAGAAAATTAGTTTGATTCTGTATAGTTAAGTTTTAGTTACCTGTTTACCATCTATGCTTAGCTCACAGAGAGAAAAGGTATATTTTGGTTCTCAGTTTTATAGGTTTTAAGCACTGACCAAGGGGTTCCTTTGCTTTGGGTGTGTGGCAAGGCTGCATATTATGGTAGAAGGGTATGCTGGAGCTGAGCTGCTCACCTCATGGTCAGGAAGTAGAAAAAGAAGAAACTGAAGTCCTCTTAGGCTCACTTTGTATACTTCAAAGTCCCAAAGATCTTCCACAGACTCCTGTTACTTACCTGTCCCACCACCTCACAGTAATATCAAGAGGACTAAGCTGTTAACAGCAACATTTAAGATCCGAAGTATTATAACATCTAGTGAAAGAGAAAGAGTTGGCCAATATTATCTTCAGGGGTGAAGATAGAAAATTGGTGAATTTGTATAAATGTGTTCTAGAAGTATAAATGTTCTAGAATGCATGATCAATGTTGTGAAATAGTAAATATTCAAAAGGAAATGGGATTTAGGGGTAAATAATAAGGGGAAAGAAAAAATGATGGAAAAGGAAACAAAGCTTGTTATATAGGGGTGGGAGGTTGTAGGGTGGGTAGGAGAAGGGGAAATATGAGAAGTTATGTCATATACTGGTACAAATTCTCAATGTGGAGTGTAATTGTGATGTGTATATATATATATAATGTACCAATAAACTAAACTTTTAAAAAAAAAGAAAATTGGGAGCCACCCATATATACATGACATATGAACTTGTGAGACTGTATGTGTTCACCAAGGGCATGATTGTAGTTAGAATAGGCATCCAAAGTAGCCTCATGGACACTCAGGTCTTTAGAAGACATCAAGAAGAGTAGGCAAGGAAATGATAAATGACCACTGAACAATGAGAATCTGTATCTCTATGTGACATATCTTGATTCTCATTTTTTTCCCATTCCCCTCCCTTCTTTTTCTTTTCCCTTTGAACACTTCCTTCCCATTTCACAAGACCTATCATTCATTCTGGACCTCGAGAAGAATACTCCACTTGAATATAACTTTCAGCAACATCAGTTTTTATTAACTGTAATTTCACCTTTGCTGGTCAGTTCTTTTTGGATTGTCCAGTTTTGTAAAATGTCACTTGTATTTATGATTGGAAATCAAGAGGCCAACCCAACCCCACACTTTTCTATGTTTGCCTGAACTAATAAACATGTACTCGGTGACTAGGCAAAACAGATGTCGAAAGAAATGACATGATTGCCGGGCGTGGTGGCTCACGCCTGTCATCCCAGCACTCGGGAGGCAGAGACAGGTGGATTGCTGAGTTCTGGGCTTGCCTGGGCTACATAGTGAGCTCAGGGCCAGTCTGAACTACAAAGCGAGACCCTGTCTCAAAAAAAAAAAAAGAAAAGAAATGACATGATTAATCACTGATCATCATGTCTATCCATCACTTCCACAGTGATTTGTGGACCAAGGAGCTGATAGGATATTTGTACTTTATGTACATACATATAATATACATGGTGAATGAAATTTGAACCTTTTTGAGGAATTGGTGTTGTTTAAACTACTGTGATAGCTGAAATTCTTCTGATTAAGAACTGTGCAAAGTGATGATACAGATGTAGCTTTAATTGAAATAAATTATTCTTAGAATAATTTTTTCTTAGAATTCTTTAAAAACCTTAATTTGTACATATTTCCCTCAACAGTGCTACAACTAAAATGAATATGCACAGAACGTGTACAAATAAACTTGTCAAGGGAAGCAGTGGGTATCCATTGCAACATTTTATAGTCGTCTTTGTTCATTTCTCCACCAAAATTTCCTTTCTTACTCAGATTGTAAGATTAAGGTTTCTATGCATTTAGATGGGAAAAAATGAGCATACCTATTGTGTAGCTTGTAGATTTGATGACATGTCACAGAAAAGAATTATAGTACACATCAGCGAGAGGCATAGGGAGATTCATTAGGCAAAACAGATACACAGTCAGAAGCGTAGGACCTCATAGCATGTGACATGTTTTGGTCTAGGAGTCAAGATTTTTATGTGGTCTTGGGCCGGAGGGTTAGCTCAGTGGTTCCGGCGCCTGCCTTGCAAGTGCAAGGTCCTGAGTTCGATCCCTGGTAACCACATACAATGCTGGACGTGGAGACTCAGGCCCACCAGCAATCAACACCGCATACCACAATGCTGGGCGTGGTGGCTCATGCCTGTCATCCCAGCACTTGGGAGGCAGAGACAGGAAGATTGCTGAGTTCCTGGCAGCTTGCCTGGGCACCATAGTGAGCTCAGGGCCAGCCTGAACTACAAAGCGAGACCCTGTCTCAAAAAAAAAAAAAAAAAAAAAAGATTTTTATGTGGTCTTAGGCATGTCTTCAAGATAGGTGATGTATGATATATATTCTTGTCTCTCAGATTATCTGTTTAGTGGAGTAGGATAGAATGAAAACCATATGCACGTGTTTGAAGTTAGGAGTTATTGCCCACCTAACCATGTTGTTTTCTTGAGGGTAGAAATCTGTGTAGTTTGGGCATCTGTAGTATTAAAAGAAAAGCACAGACTCACTATATGTGTGAAAAGTCCCAATTTTCAGGCATATTGAATCCTGAGACTCTTAAGGAATTATTTTTGGAGTACATTTCCTGGAAGGGAAAAAGGCAATGTAACTTTGATTGTGTCCTAAGGCTGTAGTGTACTTAATAACAATTTAAAAATTACAATTCTTTTTGCCTCCTTTCTATCTACTTTTATTTCTTCTGTCCTATGTCATGACCCAATTGTAGAAGGGGTAATTTTATATAATCAGTGAAAATGAGCTAAAGCTGTTGAGTTCCTTGGAGTCAAACCTACATTTACCTTCTGACCGCCTTTATACAAATGGCACATGAATGTTTATAGCCCCAAACTTTATTTGTAATAGCCCCAAAGTCTAAATACAACCCAGTGTCTGCCAGCAGGTGAATGGATACTTTTATACTTATACAGTGGAGGGCTATTCAGCAATAAAATGGAATGGACGTGCATTTAGTGCTATAGTTTGGATGTACAATATCCCCCGAAGGTCCACGTGTTAAAGGTTTGGTCCTTAGTCTACTTGACAGGTGGTGGAACCTTTAGGAGGTGACCCCTAGAGCAGGGAGTTAGAGGCGTGCCCTTGAGGGTGATGGTGGAATGCCTCTTCTCCCCACGCCCCCGTCTCTCTCCCTACCTCTCTCTCCCTCTCTCTCTGCTTCCTTGCTGTTGTGAGGTGTATCCTTCTTCTGCAGTGTGTCTCTGCCGTGAAGTACAGCACAGTGTTAACACCAGCCCAAAACAGCAGGGCCAAGCAGCTGTGGACTGAAAACCTCCAAATCAATGACCCCAGACTGTGAGCCATTTGTAAATTGGTTATCTCAGAGGTTTACTCACAATAATGGGAAGCTGACTGACACGGAGACTGAAAAGTTCAGTTCCATAGAAACAGAGTAGAATGATGGTTGCCAAGGATATGGGTATGGATGGGGAGATGTTGATTAGTGAGAGAAGAATTTCAGGTACCTGCAGGAATAAGTTGGGAGAGCTATAATACAGCATACTTACTAAATACATTGTATTCTCAGTGCTGAGAGGTTAGCTTTTAAAAATTCTTAACCCCACCCTCAATGAATGTGTTAGGTGATTAGCCAGACTTAATTATTTCATGATGTGTATACATATGTCAAAAGATCACAATACTCTGTAAATATTCAATTTTATTTGTCCCTTATACCCTAGTAAAACTGGGAGGAGACCAAAAAAAAGTGTTTAATCATAGATTTGAAATCATACATCTCTGTGCAGTGAAAACATGTAGTATTATAAGATATAACCTGGGAAAAAGGAGATGGAATGTACTACTGATACCTGCAAGAATATGGATGAATCTTAATTATGCTGAGTGAAAGAAGCTAGATCAAGAATAGATACTGTATTCTATTTGTGTGAAGTTCTAGAAAGTGAAAACTGAAATAAAAAATTATTTTTGCTATCTTCTTATACATAAAAGAGGCCATGTTGTCTTTTTACAGAGTGCCTGGTAAATTGATGAACAGAGTTTTGCCTTTGGTGATGGGATTGATCTTAACAAAGAATGGTACCCTGTAAGACAGCCTTTGCAGTTCAGTGTTACAAGGAAACTTCTAAAGGGCCTAGATATTAATGAATAGATCTGAATTCCTGGCACCTGTGCTGGTCTGACCATGCCTTAGTCAGTTTCCTTCGCTCAGTGACCTTTTAAAGGGCAAGAGGTTTATTTTGGCTCACGGTTACCATCCATCGTTGGCTGACTCTGTGGCAGAGGGGCACAGCAGAGGGACAGCTGCTCTGTCACGGCAGGTGGCCTTGAAACAGAAGGGAGGAAGGAGATAGGGAGGGACCTTACCAGATCAGAGCCACAGTGAACTGTTTTTCTGACCAGGTCTTACCTCCCTGAACAGCACACTGAACATCTGAATTTGAGTGGATAAATCCATCTTTAAATATAGTGCCCAAAGGCCCCCCCACCTTAGAAAAGCCCTGCATTTCAGTATGAGAGGCATACTGAATATCCAGATAGTACCACTTGCAACACGTAATTCATCCTGAATTCACCTGGTTAATTAGAGTGGAAATTTGTGTTTGATCATTTTTATGGAAAAGAGTACAACATCTCAGGCCAGAGATTCAGCTCAGTGGTTCTAGCGCCTGCCTCTCAAGTACAAGGCCCTGAGTTCAATCCCGGTAACCACATACAATGCTGGGCGTGGTGACTCACGCCCACCAGCCATCAACACCACATACCACAGTGCAGGGCGTGGTGGCTCACACCTGTCATCCCAGCACTCGGGAGGCAGAGACAGGAGGATTGCTGAGTTCGCAGCGGCTTGCATGGGCACCATAGTGAGCTCAGGGCCAGCCCGAACTACAAAGCGAGACCCTGTCTCAAAAAAAAAAAAAAAAAAAAAAAGAATACAACATCTGACAGATTCAGTGCATATAATTTGGAGCCTATGATAAGATACCTAAGTTAAACTCTCTTGGACATTGGGAGGTGGAGCACCTTTTTCCTTGATGTCAACAATTCAGAAAGATGGTTCCCAGATCCCTGAGGAAGGTGATTCTGGATTGTGAAATTAGCAAGATGTTTGCTAGCTTTTGAAAAGATTTACTTACATAGATCTCAAAAGGACAAAGAAAAAATTTACAGTGGCAAGTTTTCTTAAATGTTCTAAGCAAAAGGAGAGAAATCACTTGGGAAATCTTTTGTTTTTTATAAAAGATTTGGATCACCCACATTGTACTTATCAGAAACTCTTTTTTTTTTTTTTGAGACAGGGTCTCGCTTTGTAGTTCAGGCTGGTCCTGAGCTCACTATGGTGCCCAGGCAAGCTTGGAACTCAGCAGTCCTCCTGTCTCTGCCTCCCGAGTGCTGGGATTACAGGCATGAGCAACCATGCCTGGCACCGTGGTATGTGGTATTGATGGCTGGTGGGCGTGAGTCCCCACACCCAGCATTGTGTGTGGTTACTGGGATCGAACTCAGGACCTTGCGCTTGCGAGGCAGGCACCGGAGCCACTGAACTAACCCTCTGGCCCTATCAGAACCTCTTGAAATGTAGTATAACACATGTTTCATTGGAGACTGGAGAAGGACCTCCGTATATAATTACTTTGACTTTGAAGATAAACTTTCTTCTTCTGGCTACTAATAAAATAACCGTTATGATTGTTATCTGAGTTCTTTCTTGGTCTGAACACGAGATCAACAAAAGATCAATAAACCTTTTTGAGGATGTTTAACCAACTTTGGTTTAGAGGAAGCCCGTTAGGGTGAATTCTCTCTCACTCTGAGTGATAATGAATATTAAACACCAGATGTTAGGTCCACTGTCCATAGCACTAGGAACAAATAGTAAACAAGGCAGATATGCTGCTGGACTTCCTAGAACTTATTTCTGCATTGTGGTTTGTATTTTAAATGTCTCAGAAGTTAATGTGTTGAAGGCTTGGTCCCTGGTTGACGATAGTATTGAGATGGTGGAGACTTTTAAAACCTCTGAAACTTTGAGCTAAAATAAACTTTTCCTTTCTATAACTTGGTTTATCCCAGGTATTTTGTCACCGAGGCAGGAAGCTACCACTTGGGCAGGGAATGAGACTGTGTGCATTTGTGGTACTGGGAATTCCAGAGCTTTTATGCCGAGCTACATCTCTAGCCATTTGCATCTCACTGTGTTGCCCAAATGGGACTTGAACTTGAATTCCTTCCATCTCAGCCTGTCTCAGTGCTGGAATGACAGGTGTGTGTCGTCACCATGCACAGTTGGAATGAGACTTGAACAATTGGTATCAGTGGTAAACAGTATTGTAAGACTAATGCTGAAACAGAGACTGCTGTCTGTGGGACAGCAGAAGGTCATTTGTGGAAGGCCTGTACGCCTCACTAAGGGGATAAAAATGAGGTGTTTAGGCCTGCTCTTGGAACTTCTGGTTCTTTGGGTTTGATGTGGCTCAAGAGCTGACATTTTAAATGTGTGGATTCAGATGCAGATAGTTGTATCACAGCCCTTTGGGACATCCTGGCCTACA